>CM058065.1:18519861-18766256 GCA_030157275.1 Cynaeus angustus
GTAAAGCTTTGTAAAATTACACTCACAGCTCTAGAATTTTTGGCGTTTTAGAATTTCAATTTTCTAAAATTTTATTTTTTTAAGGTAATTTTAAATAAGTTTAGAAACTTAAAAGATAGATTTTAGATTTCTTCTGCTTGTTTTTTTAACCGGTTCTAAAACTATTAAACTTGCTAGAGTACAAATTTTTAAAATCAGTAATTTTTTAGGGTCCTAATAATTTTGAAAATTTAAAATACAAATTTTCAAGTTCTTAAGAAAATAAAAAAAAGAAGAAAACATTTCGAAATGCTTAAAGCAAATACATTCTAAAAATATAATTTTCGGTTTCGGTAGCTTTCCCTACTTTTAAATTTGAGGAGGCTTATAATTGTTATGATTTTTGTGCTTTTAAAAAATGGATTCGTACGAGAATTTTCAAAAATTTTGTAAAATCTATAAAACATTCTCTCTTTTTTTAAAAACTTCAATTTTGAAGTAAAGAATTCTACTTTATTTAGAATAATTAGTAGGTTACAGTACTGTAGAATCCGAATAATCTTTAATTTTCAAGATTTTTTTATTTTTCTGCAATAATAATAAATTCTATCTTTAAATTTTATAGAATTGTAAATTCTCAATTTTATCAAAATTTGTGACGTTTCAGAATCTTTACTAAGATTTTTGAAATTTCTGTATATTTTTTGTAAACTCTCCTGATTTAAAACTTTTGATCAAACTGAAATGAGGAATTCCAATAATTTTCGAAATTTTGGAGACTCCAAGGAGTATTGATATTTTTTTATTATTATTTATAGGCCAAGGATGTTAACGGTGCTAGAGATTTTCAAGTCTTTAAAAATTTTACACAAACTTTTTAAAAATTCTGTGAAAATTTGGAACAAGGATGGTTTACAAATGTTGAAATGTTTTTCAAGGTTCTATCAAAGTTAGAACTTTTCATTTCAAAAGTGTCTGAATCTACATCGATAAAATATCAATAAAATTGTGAAACTTAAATTTTATTTTAAAGAATTAAAGAAAAAACATTGCATTTCAGAAGTTTATTTCGAAAAAATTTTTGGAAAATGCTTCAAATTTTCGTTAATTTTAAACATCCAGAAACCAAGGACTATCGGATCTTTCAGAATTTCAGAAATTGTGAGGGGTGTTTTAAATTTCTAAGTTGCTTGGAACTTAAAACATGAAAGTGAGATTTTAGCATCTGGTAGTTTGAGAAATTGAGAACTACTGACGCAGATAACAAAAATGATAAAAATTCTAATCCTATAATTAGGTTTCATTAATTGGGGATTAAATACCAAAATTTTATTCATTAATACTTTCGTTTTAAATGATGAAATAAATAAATTTCACTTCAAAAACTAAATTCTAATTTAGTTTTTAACCTATAGGGCTACAAAATTGGGTTCCTTCGGTAGTTGTAATTTTCCAGATTAGAAATTTGTATAGTGAAAACTTTTTAATTTAGCTTCAGAGTAGCCGTATTCAAACTTTAAACACTGTGATAATAACTTCAAAATAATGAAAATTGGTTTTATAAAAAAAATGAGAATTAATGTCACAAAATTAAGTTATTTAGTATCAATATTAACAGCTTCCAAGTTGAAACTTACTGGTTATGAAAAACTCAAATTAGAACTTAATTATGAATTCATTAATCACTTTTTTTTTATTGAGTTTTTAGAATCTTTCCTGTAAATAATTCGTTTTGAAATTTTGATTACAGCCTGTTATTTTAGGGAATTTGAGTTTTCTAAAATTTTACATAATTTTGTTTAATGTAACAAAACTAGACTACTAGTTGTATGACATCCAAATTTAAAAAAAAATTAATTTTAAGTCAAAATTTGGTATAATTTTACAAAAGTGGACACTTTGGAACTAAAAATAAAAGTTCATGATTTGAATTTTTTTGCACAACTGTAACAATTTTTTGTTTTTGCAGTACCATATGATAAAAGCGGCATTCAAATTGAAATTCGGGCCCAATTCTTAAATGCTTCAAAACTTTGACATTTTGACAGTCTTGAAAAGTGCAGCATTTTAGAGTTTTTTTGAGTAAAAATACCTACAAAGCGAAAAACACGAAAACAGTGATAATAATTACAAGTATGTTGTTCTTGAAAGCACAATTTCAACAATGATAACAATATCTAAAAAAATTCAAAGTTTTCTGGGAACTACATTCATTACACTTTAGATTGTGCACTTTTCCTTCAAGAGAAGGCCTTCCACACCAGATTATGGTCACAAAGACTGACCTCATCATCGTAAAAATGACCGTTAATTTATTTTATGTTATCACTTTTCAAAGATAATCCACGCAATAAAATTTTCAGCAATAAATTTCGCGATAATTATCAGTTACTTTTTGTTCCTCTTACGTAAGCCCAAAACTATTAAAAAAAAATAAAAAAAGGTGCGCCACTGTGACTCAAAATAATTCACTTTAATTACCTAAACCTTGAGAAAAATCCCTAGATTAGCAAACACGTGCCAAAAATTGCCACATTCAAACCACTACTAACAGATCAAGGCTAATAAGGGGAATTTTCTTACCAGTTACGGCGACAGTTAGGAGATAACACAACACTCGACGCATTTTCGATAAATTCACGCTTTCTTGTGAAAGTGCCGCTTAAATATGATTTTCCATCGTATCACTTATCACTAATCTAATGATCGTAATTTTCTAGTGAACTGATATAATTTTGTGTGACACTGACTCGGCGCTGCGACTTCGACATTTTTATATGAATATTCATAATTGAGCAAAAAAAGTTGGTGGTATATACAGAGGGTCACGAAGTCAGCACCCATGCGACCATGCACCTTCTCGCAGCTGAATTTTCACCGTAGTGACTGATTTTTTCCGTATTTTTCGTCGTTTTTTTTTTTAAGTTTTCACTTTGAGGGTTAGCGTGGGCAGTGAGCGCAGGGTGCGTTTTTGCGACCGGCTGTATCTGACTCGATTATTAACAAGTAAACAAATACTCTTCGGAAGTGTGGTGGTTCCCCAGTTGTCTGTCTCTGTCGCACTGGTCGAAAATGGGATCGAACGTTGCTCCGGGATATTGTAAAAAGCGGCCATGGAAATTTGTTGTTCGAGGAGATGGGTTATCGATAACACATATCTATGAGAGCACCTGTATATGTAGTTATGCGGTTTTTGTGCTTTTAGTGCCGACAGTTTGTTATCTGTCTATGCGCAAACAAAAAATTTTCAATTCTTTCTTATCTCCACATTTTAACTATTTTTCTGGGACCAATTATTACACAATACTTTTATTTTTATTGAAATTGCGTGTTTTACACAAAAGGGGAATTTTTCTGCTAATTAGAATGTGATTTGTGGGAACATCGGTTAATAACTTTCGCTGACAAATATCTAGTTGTTTATTAATTTCTGGCGCCATTTGCAGGTAATGTATGTTTCATATGAAGCTTTGAAATTCGAAATAAGTTGGTAGCGCTGCTTTTTATCTTAAAGCGACACTGTGAGAATTTGAGGTTAAACATCTATTTGGAAGTGTCATTTTGGACAGTTCAGAATTGAGATCTACAGTGTTGCCAACGTGTGAAAAAAGGTAAAGTCGACTCGACGTACTTTTATTGTATGCTAAGGCAAAATTAACAATTAGGACTATCGAAATTCAAATTATAAAACTGAAAATTCTGTTTAATTTCGACGTTACAAAATTAATTGTGTAATTTTATCAAATTAAACTAAATTTTAGTAATTTTTTTAATTACAAATCACTAATTTTGGTTCTGTAGGGCTAAAATTTTCAAAACTAATTATTCCATGAGGAATTCTAAAAACTCAACGAGGAGAACTTGTTAATTGTCTAAATTAATTATTCACAGGGAGGGATTTTAAAAATTCAACGGGGAAAAGTCATCTCCATCTCCAAATTAGAGCTTTTAATTTTATTTACAAAGCACCTAATTTCATAAATTTTCAACTGATTGGACGCTATTTAATTAAATAATTAAATTATTAATAATAATATTAATAATATTAAAATTAATTATTACAGGTGGTTTCAAAAAATGTAACTGTAATAACTTAGTTCCAAAGAGTTCGGTTTTCCTTTGAGTTTCACAAAATCAATCATTTCCAAATTTAAAGCTCCTAATTTTGTTTAATTAGAACGCTATACAATTGTATTGATTTTGCTAAATTTTAGAAAATTAAAATTTTAAAACTGCAAATCGCTAATTGCGATTTTACAGGGCTAAAATTTTTGAAATTAATTATTGCAGGAAGGATTTTAAAAATTAAACGGGAAAAAGTTTTTTCCAAAAAGTTCACTTTTCTTTTGAGTTTAACAAAATCAATTATTTCCAAATGTAGAGCTATTAATTTTAAATTTCTTTAAATTTTGGTTTAAAAACGGAAAATGTTAAATTTGGACGCTACAAAATTGTAATAATCTAATTTCGCTTAATTGAACTAAATTTTAGAAAGTTGAAATTTCAAAATTAGAAATAATTAATTTTTATTGCGCAGGTGTGAAATTTTCAACATTAATTATTCACAGGGGGGACTCTAAAAAACTGAAAAAACTAATCTCCAATAAGTAAATTTGAGTTTTACCAATAATTTTAAAATTTAGAGCTGATAATTTTGATTCAAACAGCTCAATTTTTAAAAATTAATTTTTAATTTAGTCTAAAAATGAATCTTTGATTTGTACCATAAACGTGTAATTGTATTAAATTGAACAAATAATTTTTGAAATTTAGATACAATTTAATGTCAAATTAAAAATTAATTTTCTCTGGCAAATTCTTAATTTCCAAAATTAGTAATTACAATTTTTAAAGATTATAGCCAATTTGTAGAATTATGGTTTAAAAACTAAATTAACAATGGATTTTTGAAGTTTAAAATCAACAAGTGTTTCTATAATTTCAATAATTCTCGATGTTTTATAAAAATTGTAGGAATTTAGAATCAGGTTTTCTGCATCCTCTAAAATTTTAAGAATTTTATTTCTAAAATTTTACACAATTTTCACGATGGATTTCTATCAGATCCCTGAAAGAGACTTTTAGATTTGCTGTTTATTTTTTTTAAATTCTTTGCTTCTAAAGATAGCTTAAGGATTTCTAAATTTTGATAAGTTTATCTCTTCCTCTAAGAATTGTCTATCCAAGAAATTTGGATGAATTTTCGATTTCTGTTAAAATTTTAAGCATCATTAAATACAAGTTGTAAAAAACCCTAAAACTTAAAGCGAAAATTCCTTAATTTTATAGAATTTTAAAAAGCTTTTTTTCAGTATGCAGAGTTTTCTAAGTATTAATTTCTAAGGTTCCATTAATCTAATTCTCACTGTGCTCAAATTTGTTTTTTTTTTTTGGAGTTCCACAAAGATTCAGTTTTGGACCATTACCGTTACATTTTTTCATTTATTCATAGTCTTCATAGTCTTCATAGTTATATTTCTTACTGTATTTTTATTTGCCCGGAATTTCTCAGGGGTCCATCATTGGTCCCTTATTATTTACTTTAGAAGCACTTTCTTGTTAAAAAAAATAGAGTTGTAAAAGAAAACACCAAGCATAATTTCTGGACTCTTTTAATAATTAAATATTAACAAAATGGTCCCAACCTGCGATCTCTCGGAACAACACGTCTCCGGGACACAACGTCTCCTTCACCTGTCGATGACCAATCAACTGATAGTCCTCTCTGATCATCCCCTTGTCCACCCCGAATTGTATCAACTCCCTTACAGCATACAGCTGGTTGAGCGGTGGTAAACTCTCCATCCAGTTACCGATAAGACAGATTCCTATACTTTGCGTGTTGTACCCGGGAGCATGTGCCCCTACCGCTGACCACCCACGGCCTTCATACGCATTCCCATCACTTCCGACAGCAAAACTGTAGCCTATATCAGCCCATCCGTTGTCGTACTGGTGCATATTTTGCATGGTTTGCATGGCGGCGATGCAGTCTTCTTTGGTAAAGCAAGCTGCAGGTTCGGCACTGTGGTGGATGACCACGAAGGGCACTGGGTTGGTCATGGGGGAGGTGTTGGTTGGGGGGCGAGCACCCCAACCATCTCGGGAGATGAGGGAGAGACCATGGGCAGAAACTGCAGTACATGAAGAAGAAAGAAGAAAAGAAAGAGAAAACTTACCAAAAAATGTGAGGAGGAAGACGAGCTTCATTTTTATCGTGAGAATTTGCGACGGGTTTAGATAAGAGTTATCAGTCGTTGAGTGGTCCACGATGTCATAGACCGAAGTCCTATTTTGTATTTTTTTTACAGTGGAACCTTTGAAGCGAGAACAGCATGGCCGGCAGATCTCTTCCTCGGAACCACCGTGTCCGGAAAGAGAACGAAATGGTAAAAAAACGCGAGAGACAATTTCTCCACGAACAGACCTGGAATAACCACAAGCAGTACTACGAGAACTGGGAGAAGAAGAACACGAAATTCGATGAATGGACCTCTCCCAGATACCACGAAACCAACAACAAACTCATCGAGAAGATCAAGAATGAACGAGAGAAAGAAGAGAATCTAACAAAACGGAGGGAGAAGCTCCGGAAACTCTTCAACGAAGAAGAACAATTATACCAAGTGGAGTTGATGATCCACAAAACTCGAAATGCGAAGTTCGTACGAACTCCAAGAAGCGACGAGATTCCAATCGAGGTCCTGAAGGAGCTCAACACGGGTATTTATGACGGTAAAGTCTTGAGTGTTAATAATTTTAATCTTGAAGGTCTCAAAGTTGAAGAGGAAGATCGAAGAAGACACGAAGCAGAGTTAAAGTTGTACCACCAATGGAGGAGTAACAACCCGATGCTCAAACACTATGAAAGAATGCAGAAGAGCCGGGAGCTAAAACTCTCATGGCTGGACCAACAGATCGAGAATCAGATGAAGAAAGAGCGAGAAGAAGAAGAGTGCCGGAAGCTACTAAAAGAGAGAGAAAAGCTTCTAAAGATGGAAGACGAGAAACACGAGGAAGAACAGAAGAGGCTCCAAGCGAAGAAAGAGGAGTTGAAGCACAGTCTTGAGCTACAAATAGAAGAACTCAAACTCAAGAACCAAGCGAGCGAAGAGTTGCGTCGGAAGGAAGAAGAAGAGACACGGAAGAAAACAGAGTTGACCCGACTAGATCTCCAGAGAATCGAAGATGAGAAGAAGAGGGCCGAAAAGGAATGCGCTCTCTACAACATAAAACAATACAAAATGAGGTTGAAAAAAAAAGCCGAGAACATCCAAAGCAACCTCGACCAAGAACGCGAGCTCATCCTCAGACTCAAAAAACTAGACCTCGCCGAGAGAATCCAAGACGAAGTGAAGAAAGCCGAGATAAACCAAGCGCTGAAACAGTTCCTGGAACTCAACGAAGAGCAAAAGCAACTAGAGAAGGCTCGCCAGAAACAGTTAGATTTTCTCTTCGACTCCGAAGCCAAGGCTCAGTTCGAACAACAAGACGAGTTTTGGAAACAAGAGGAAGCAGCGCGGAAGAGACTCATTGAAGATGTCATCGAAACGATCAAGGTGCAAATCGACGTAAACTTGGAGAAAAACAAAGAGAAGCAGTTGGAAGTAATAAGAGAGCGCGAGGAGATGATGAAGAAGATCGAGGAGTACCACAAGGAGATGACGGAGTTGAAAGAAAGAGAGGAACAGAAGAAGAGGGAGCGAAGAAGGGCGATAGACGACGACGTTCACTTAAAGAATTTGAAAAAGAAAGCGCGGGAGAACGCGGAGTTGAAACGGATCGATGAGGAGTTGGAGAGAGTGAGGAAGGAGGAGGAGAGGTTGAAGCAAGAGATTATGAATATGCAGAGGAGGCAGGGACCAATACGGCCGGCGAGAAGCAAATTGTTTCTTTAGGGTGTTTTAAATTCAAAGCTTGGAGGATTATCGAGGATTTACTGCATTTAAGTTTACCTATTCGTTGTAGCGAGAGTCCACTGTATGTCATAGTTTAGACCAATCACTCGAAATATTCATACATGGACCGAGGCAATTAACTGGTCCACGGTACCGAGGACATACTGTATAACGTTCCTACTACTCTGCTGACATTCGCTAAATACAGGGTGAGCTAAAGTTAACTCGTTAAAATATAGACGAGATGTACAGTATAGGCAGACAGTTATACAGTAGTACCTCGCTAAATCTGCATAAACTAAACTAGTCTAAACTAGTATTGAGTGAGAAACTCTCCCACACTACAGTATTATCACCGAGATTCTACTCTATTTTAATTGTAAATACAGTGGAATCTCAACGTATGTGTTCACTACAGTAGGATCTTTACAATTTGGACAATGAACTAGGTACATGTTATTGTAAAAATTACACATTAATAAATTTTATTATTCTGAAGGAAGGTGTTGTTTGTCAGTCCCAAAGTAGTTCTTGAAAAAATGAAGAGGGCGCGTCAGATACAATAGAAATTTTTTTTTTGTTTAGAAGCAATAAGATGAGGTTTGAAAACAGGAAGAGCAGTAGGAAAAAAAAACATTAAAGAGTAAAGTGCAGAAAAAAACGCAAGAAGATAAAAGAGGAAAAGAAGAAAGGAGAAGAAAAGAATAAATATAGAGGGCGAGAAAAAGTATTTTAAGAAATTTAAGGAGTAAAACGCATAGTGGTAACGGATTGACGAAAATTTGATTGTTTTTAAGAGATAACTTCAATTATTTAGAGCTTGGAGGTGAGTTTTTGGGGATAGAAATGTGCCAAGGAGTCTCATCATTAAGAATCTACTATATATAATTGGTTCTATCGATGATCCATTGTATATAATTCGTTTTACCGAGGCTCTACTGTATGTCATAGTTTAGACGCAACACACAATTTTGAATCAACCAGAAAATAATAATACTTGAACCCTTGACTTGGGCCAGGTAGCTAGTCCACGGTACTGAGGCCCTACTGTATTAAATTGTTGCTATTGTACTTATATTCGCAATATACAGAGTGAGCTAGAGACAACTGATAGAAATATAAACAGAATATGCATAGGCAAACAAATATACAGTTGAACCTCGGATATCTGCACTAGTTGAGAGTGCAAAAACTCACCCACATTACAGTATTATCACTGAGATTTTATCCTACTCTAATTATTAGTACAGTGAAATCTCGAACATGTGTTTACTACAGTAGGATCTTGACGTCTAGGTATATATCATAGCGAATAGTACACATTAAAAAAATTTATTTTTCTAATGGAGCGTGTTATTTCTTAGCCGTAGAATAGTTAGTGAAGACTGGAGTAGGCGCGTCAGATACAGAAGAAAAACTTATTTGACATGAAAAAAAGCAGAAAAAAGCAGAGAAACCATTATGCGAATAAAGTGCATAAAAGAATGCTAGAAGATAGACGAATAAAAAAAGGAGGAAGAAAAGAAAGAGAAGAGTTTAAAGGAGAATGACAAAGAGTTGAAGAAAGTGAGGAAACAAATTGTTTCTATAGGTTACCTTACATAATTTAGAACTCAGAGGTGAGTTTTTTTTTAAGTTATAATGTGCCAGGAATTCTCATCATCGAGAAACCACTATATAATTTTAATTTATTTCTGATAAAAGCTAGAAATGCTTGACTTCGTAGGATGATTATAGCGATTTCGCTTTATGGAGGGTCTACTGTATATCATAGTTTAAGCGCAACACACATTTTGGACCAATCACTTTGAAAATATTTATAGTTGGATTGACCCAGTTAATTATTCTACGATACTGAATAACATTGCTAACATTTGAACTTAAGTTAACTACAGTAGGATCTCAACAATGTGAACAAAAAACTAGATACACGTTGGAAATAGTAAACCGTAATATATTTTTTTTTAGTGAAAGATGTTATTTCTCAGTCTCAAAACAGGCGGAAAGTTCGCATTATTGGGAATATACTGTATACTTTTTGTTTGATTTTATGTTTATTTTTAATTGGAGGCAACACAAGACATTTTCACCTGATTCACTCTAATGCTAATCTTTCATTGTTATTCATGATATATCTATAATTCAGTACAGGCAAACAATAATACAGTAAACCTCCAGAAACATGGACGTGCTAACTAATTCACTTATCCTGCACTATGAACTTGTGTGTTCACTACAGCAGAACCTCGACAACGCGAACTGTAATATTATTATTATTATGCAGTAAAGTACTTGATAAAAACTTTACGTCAGATGAATAGTTTTTCTACAAAAAAATATTTTTTTTTACGAATAAAATCATTTGGCTTTGGGGAATTTTGTGACTGTTGGTGAAACTGTTATATTAACGTTGACATTTTAAATTTCAATCAAGTAAACTTAACATAATTGTGAATTTTTCCAAGTGCAAAATTAGTGTTCTAAGATGAATTTAGAAATTTCCTCTATCTACGTTAAAACTCACACTGACATTTGACATTTCGTCCAATGTGTGTTACCAACCGAAAAGTAGATCTCAGATGTTGGGTTTGATAATGGCTCATTATCGCATTCAAAGTGAGTGCGTTATAGCTTTGTTACAACAAATTAGAATATAAATTATTAGTAAAACACGATCTAAAATTTATAAAAAAAATATATAAAAAATGTATAGGTTTGTAAAAAAGTGCGTTTATAAGCCAAATTATTTGAAAAATCCAGAGACAACTTATCATAAATTTATTATCACTTAATACTGTTACAATAGCTATTTACACAGGACTGGTAACTTCGTCAAGTTGCTTCTTCATATCTTCAAGCTTCTCCATATCCGTCAGCGAAGTATTACATTTATACACAACCAACGAGTGATAGAAATGAACAGCAAAAAAAACGAAAGTTATCAAAACAGGAATCACTATAACTGTAGCGGCCGTCGCTGCTTTGAAGGAGTAGTCCCAGAATTTGACCCAGCAAAGAATGGCTACTTCCACCAAAAACAAGAACAAACCTGGAATCATTTTTTTTTTAATAGTTGGTAACATTGTAAATTAGACCCTCTCACCTAATACTGTAGAAAACGCCCACGCCAACTCGATGAACCCCCTCATCCTCTCATGCGGACTCTCCGCGACCATCTCGCTCACCTCCAACTTAGCAATGGCGTCAATATTTGGTAAAATATACGTAGAAATCATCAACGCGAAAATATGTACAGCCACTAGCACTGTTGTACAAACAGCAAACAACACAAACAACCATTCAGGAACATTCGTGGGCTCGTTTATTTGCAATTCCACCATGGCTATCATCGCAAAACCTGATAACAGCTCGCTGGTGGTGGCGGTCGCTTTTAACTTGGCTCGGGACATGTGGAGGCGACGCCAGGAAAGTCCTTGTGCACTGTTGGACGGGATCCGTCGACAGAGATTGTTGTCTTCGGAACAACGGAGACATGTCATCGTGTCGGGGCTTTTGTCTACTTTTTGGTTTAGTTTGTAGGTGGCGGTTGCCGTGGACGCGACACTGGAATTGCAGGAAAATGGAGGAGTTCGTTCGCGGGAGATTGAGCTCAAATGGAGGTCGCTGACGGGGACGGGGAGGCGGGAAAGGGGGCTCTCGGAACAATAGATGATTTTGGGGCGGGGGTTGATGGCTTCGGGGGTTAAGTTGAGGGATTTTGGACGGGAGATCACTGGCTTAAGGTGGTTCTGAAATGAAAAAAAAAGAGATATAGTAGTGTTCGCATTATTGAGGTTCTAGTGTATTATAATACAGTAAACCTTCCCGGGCGTAGCAATTTTCACTTTTTATACAGTGAAATCTCGATGTTTTTTTTTTTAAATAATCAGCTATTGTTTTTTGACTAGGTCATGTCCACGACAATGAGATTCTACTGCATTCTCTTTCCTAACGAGTATCGGATCAAGTTCAGTTTAAAAAATAAACGTGAGTCTACTCTAATACAGTAAGACTTCGATGATGGGTACGAATGAGCTTTTTGCGACGTGAGCCAATAATTAATTTTTTTAATTTGTCACAATAAATGAGTTGAATAGTAACCTCCTTAAGTAAAAACCTTCAAAATTTTCGGTTTTTCTATTTTTTTTTTTAATTTGTATCTTTTGCTCTATAATTTTGTAATTTAACACAGTTGATAAGCATATCCCAACTAGCAAACTCTGACAATTTCATAGCTATAGCGTTAAAACTACAAGAATTACAAGTTTTTCGTTCATCCAATAAAATAAAAATTTCTATTTTTTTTTTGTTCTACAATATTGTAATTAGAGGCACTTGATAAAAATGTTCAAAATAATAAACTCCCAAGTTAATAAGTAAATAAGAAATTTTACAAAATTTTCATTCATTCAAAAAATAAAAATTTCTGAAATTTGCAACTTGCTCTATTTTGAAATTTGCCACAGTTAATAAACAAGTCAAATTTTATAGCTATAGCGTCAAAACTATCAGATTTACAAATAATGAGATTCTACTGTATATCATTTTTCCAAAAATATGTTCTATTAATTTAAGCGTCCAGTAAGCCCTTGCGATATTTCAGCATGTTGGTAGCATTGTCATTAGAGTTTAACAACAAACTGTCAAGAGTGACCCTTCAAGGTGACAGGCAGAGTTACCAACACAAAGTAAGTTTCAAAGTTTGTTCCGATGCCGTTTTGATTTTATTGTAAGACACAAAAAAACTAAAAAAAAGATTTTTTGAATAACTAATCGCTCGATGGCGATTGTTGTCATGCTCATCAGTGAATACAGTGAACCCTCGATAGTTTGAACGAAATAAGTATTTTGATCATCTCAAATGAGGTACTTACAGTGCCCACATTACTGAGATTCTACTATATTTGGTGCAGTAGTAATGATAATAAAAGTGAAAAGTCTGCACCTTAATACAGTAGGAACTCGACGACGTGACCGCAACAAATTAGTTTTTCTTAGAAAACGATGTAAATGTATTCAGATTTTGCTGACCTCTATTTACATTTGTTATGAGTTTTTATTAAAGTACTTGAAATCAATTTGCGACGAAGCATCCATAAATGATTATTACATAATTGTATTGTCGTATTCAATGTCAAGTGTGGCCAGCTAGACAAACACTACATTAAAATGGACAAAGGTGTAAACACAGTTTTTATTTTATTTTGGAACGATTGCGTGTTTCATAATAATAATTATCCATTGTATTTCACACAGGTGGAAAACTTTTTACCACGCAATAAAACGAAAAGTGCTCAGAAATGTAATGAATACCGGCGTTGTGTAAGCACGAGCCAAAAGTGTCGCCATCTTGGCGGCCATTTTGCTTATATCGGGGCTTCACTGTATCAAAAAGAGAGTAGTAATCGTGCACGCGCCTTCACCCGTTAAAGGTCAAGTTCTCAGGAAAAATTCCACCAAGCCAACGACCTTTTCTAGTTCCGGAAAAGTTTCCTACAAATTATAGGTGCCAAAATCTCCAAATGTGTTATTACCGGTCAATGTGACATTAGCGGCAACGTCACCGTCGCCACTTCCGGTGCACAAGCAATTGTTAATTTGTCGTGGGGTGTTAAAACACTCACCCATGAATTGGTGTGTCCTCTGTTGGTCGTTACGTACAAATCAGCTGAGGTGTTGTGTCTTCTCATTTTTCGTACCACGATGGGAAAATCAACTTGAGTCGACTGATCCATTTTCATCCTGGAACGATAAAAATGCAACAATGGCTAATTTTACTAAAAACTGTTATTACTATAGCGTCATTTCCTCGAAACTGAAAATTATTGAACTTAATTTGTGGTTGGAGTCACATTTCCGATATGTAACGGTGACTAAGAGAAATTGATACTAATTAAAAAGAATACTGGTATTGGAAGTAGTTCGCGTTTAGGGACTTTACTTCCTTATGGCGCCCTTGGTTTTTATGTTGGTAGACTAGAAAAGTTAGTTGTATCTAAAGTTGTTGCTTTTTGTAGCAAGGCCACTGTGTGATGTCATCGGTAGACCAAGCGAAAAATTGCCGTTGCGAAATTTGTGTGAAACTATCAACGACATGTGAGATATTTTCCCACTATGCCTAAAAATTGGTGGGAATCTATCAAAGATCTGTAAGATATGCTGTCATTACAAATTTGTGCGGCTATGCTCAAAATCTATCAAACATGCAGATGTCATTCAAAATTGGTCAGAATCTATCAACGACATTCACACTGTTTCCATATCCAACTCTCATCAAAAATTTATGCAACCATGAAGAGAAATTAGTGGGAATTTTTACAGACTCGCATACAACTGTTTTTTAAAATTAGTGTGAATATATCAACGACATGTTATATATTCATAGTTATATAGTTTTGTAATTTTACACACTTGATAAGTATATTCAAAATTGTAATCGTTTTAAATTTAATAGCGATGGTGAAAAAAACTACAATTTTAATAACAAAGCTGGCAGTTTTCATTTATCAAAAAAAAATCTTTAAAATTTTTGCAAGAAATAGAATTTTAATAATAAATTTTGCCTATTTTTCCTTCCAAAAACTGAAAATTTTTAAAATCTATAAGTTTTGCTGTATAATTTTGTAATTTGACACTGTTGATAAGCATAACCAAAGTAGTAATTACACTAAATTTTAAAGTCGTAGCACTAGAACTGCAAGAATTACAAATTTTAATTATAAATTTTACAAATTTTTGTCCGTCCGAAAAATAAAAAATTCTAAAATTGGTCTTTTATAATTTTGTAATTTAACACGGTAAGCATGTCTAAAGTTGTAATCTCGGCAAATTTCATATCTATAGCATTGGAACTACTACAGTTTTAGTAAATTTCTCGTTCTACCAAAAAATAAATTTTTGAAATTTGCATATTTTGCTCTAGTATTTGTAATTTGACAAAATCGATAAGCATGTCCCGAACTGTAATCTTTTTAAATTTTGTTGCTATAGCATTCGAATTATAAAAATTACAAGTTTTTATAACAAATTCCGCTAATTTTTTGTTCTATCAAAAATAAAATTTTTGAAATTTGCATATTTTGCTTTACAATTTGTAATTTGACAAAATCGATAAGCATGTCTAAAATTTTAACCTTTTTAAATTTTGTTACTATAGCATTCAAATTGTAAGAATTACAAGTTTTGGTAACAAATTCCGCTAATTTTTTGTTCTGTCAAAAATAAAATTTCTGAAATTTGCATATTTTGCTTTACAATTTGTAATTTGACAAAGTCGATTAACATGTCTAAAATTGTAACCTTTTTAAATTTTGTTGCTGTAGCATTCAAATTGTAAGAATTAAAAGTTTTAATAACAAGTCCCGCAAATTTTTCGTTCCTTCAAAAAATAAAATTTCTGAAATTTGCATATTTTGATCTAATAATTTTGTAACTTCACACAGTTGATAAGCAATGTCTAAAATAATAATTTCTTCAAATTTGATTGTTTTGGCATTTGAACTACAAGAATTACAATTTTAATAAGAAACTTTACAAATATTTTGATCATGCAAAAAATGAAAATTTGTAAAATAAGTTTTTTTTTGTTCTAAAATTTTATTATTTGACACAGTTGATAATCATATCTAAGGCAGTAATTTCTCCAAATCTTATTGCTATAGCAATAAAACTGCAAGATTTACAAATTTTAATAATAAAACTTACACATTTTTTCTTCTTTCAAAAAAAGTTAAATTTTGTATCTTTGTCTCTAATATTTTGAAATTTGACACAGCATGTCTAAAGTGGTAATTTTCCCAAATTAGATAGCCGTTGCATTTAAACTACAAGAAATATAATTTTATTCATAAATTTGCCTCATTTTTTTCGTTAAAAAAATGAAAATTCGAATTTTTTACTCTTTTCTAATTTTACATAGTCCTTAAGCATATTCAAGAAAGTAATCTTCGCAAATTTCATAGCTCTAGCGTTTAAGCTACAAGAATTGCAAGTTTGAATAACAAATTTTTAGTTTGAGGGTTTTTTTTTTCTTTAATTTGTAGCTTTTGCTCTATAAATTTGTAATTTGGCACATTTAATCAACAAGTCAAAAGTAGTAACCTTCTCAAATTTTATAGTTATAGCGTTAAAATGATTAGATATACAAATTTTAGAAATATGTTGTAATCGGTGTAATATCATTTGAACATCTAGTAAGCGTTGCATAACTTTCGGATTTCGATTTTAGCTTTTAGGAACTGTCATAAGTAATAGCCAATGAGCTATTAGGTTTAACCTCAAACTAAGACTAAGTCTGAATCTATCAAGGACATCCAACTTTGCTATAAATTAATGTGAATCTATCAACGACATGCCGTCTTTCAAATTTGTAGCTTTTGATCTTTTTTTTTTCAGAATGAAGACAATCACGCTGAGCCGATTTTTCTCCCCCAACGTCCAACTCGTCGCTTCCATGTGCCCCAAATGCTACCAAGAACAAGATGACATCATCATCACTAAAATTAACACCTCGTTCTTAAGACAAACTCTTACTCCCCACAGGAAATTCATCCCTCCACGGTCCCCCCACAACTTAGTGGAGGAGTCTCTCTATGATAACCCGTGGGGGCTCTTAGTAGCAACCATCTTTCTCAATAAAACCTCCTGCTTTTTGGCACGACCACTAATAGACAAATTTCTGGAGGATTATCCAGACCCGTGGAGGGTTCTGGAGAAAAACCCCGAAGATCTAGAGGTGTATTTCGATAACTTGGGGTTGAAAAAACGTGCTCTCCAAGTTTGGAGAATGAGCTATGATTTTGTTCACAAACCGTGGAGGAGCGTGAGGGAGTTGTATGGAATTGGGAGGTATGGAGAAGATGCTTTTAGGATGTTTTGTCTGGGGAATCTTAGCGTGGAGCCTGAGGACCGTTTTTTGAGGATATATAGAGCGTGGTATTTGAAGATGGAGGAAGAAAGGACGTTGGAAAAGGTTAGTGAGTTGGTAGCCCTGTCTGTCTTATGACCGTCAAACAGAGCTACCAACAGAAATAAATGCAAGGTTGTTTGAGGTACAAGGATCAAAAGTACGCATTACTCCCGGAGATGTTCATAACAAACCGCCAAAAATGGTACCTTGTAATTTTCCAACCGCATGGTCTCTAATTCAATCATTCACTTTCAATTATTACCACTTTTCACGTCATCTACTAACAAAACACAACCCCACGCTCACTTTTCCTAATTTATCTCTGCAAATAAAACACTCCAATGACGCCACTGTCGCCAATTTCACGGTCACAAAAACACCAAAAATTTTATAATCTTCCGCAACTAATCTCTCCGCTTTTGTTGCTTCAAAACGGAAATAACTTTTGCTGCCTCATTATGTTCCGAATAAACCAAACACTTCTGAGGTAATTTGATAGATAGCTGCACAATAATAATAATTTAATCGTAATTACTAGCGATGAGTCGCGGTAACCATTCGCGGAATTTGACGTAAAGTTTTTTTTTTTCGCTGTCAAAGTCTAAATTTTTTGTTGCGATGGCCGAGTCGAACGAAGAAAGAATATCGAAAATTGAGAAATGTCAGGCGAAATTGGCGGCGGCGAAGGCGGGTTTGCAAGCGCGGAAGGCGGCGGCGGCGCCGATGGATGGAGTCGCCGCGTGAGTAGGGGGTTTCTCAGGAAATGGTGGTGGGTTTTTGACGTTTCTAATGATTGAAAGTGGAAGCAGCATTTTTTTCGCATTTTTAATTGTACATTAAGAATCAAGTTTACGTTGATTTTCAAAGTTCAAGTTCAGAATTTGCTAAGCAGGAACTTAATTTTGTCTAAATTTTGCTGGTTAATTTCGTCGCATTTCGTTATTTATAAATTTTCATTTATTGATTTTAGTTCGAATTTGATGCGTAGGAACGAGGAATTTTGTCTACGGTTTGCTAATTAATTCGATATATATACTTTTAATTATATAACAGGTAAATTTTTAAACGTAAATTACGAAATTCAATATGCATGAGCTCAGCTTTGTTTTATTTGCTAGGTAGTTCGATATCTTAAAATTGTTGGCAAACCTTTAAACACAAAGTACGAAATTTCTTACGTAGATTTTTTTTTACTTTTTGCCATATTTAAATTCAAAATTACGAGATTCGGTGTATAGGATCACAGTTTCATTTAAGTTTGCTAATTAATTTGATGTCTTTAATTAATTATTGATCAATTTTTTAACGCTGATGTGCAGAATGTTAATTTTAATTTGTTCAAATTTGAACCTAAATTTTGCTAATTAGCTTAATTGATTCAGTGTTTTATAATTATTCATAATTTTTTGTTATTAATTTGTTATAACTTGAATAATTAAAATTATGAAATTTGACACAACAGTTTAGTTTCTTATAATTCTAATAATTAGTTCGTATATCTTTCAAGTGCAGACAAACCTTTTATCGTTAATTATGGGCTCAAAAATTAAAAAACTCTTTTTAAAGTTACTAATTAATTCGATATCCTCTAATTATAGTCAAACTTTCGAACGTAAATTGCGAAATTTGTAAAACAGGAACTTAATTTTTTAAATTTTTAGACGGTAAGTGCTAAATTTAATAGTGTTTTTTGATAATTGGCAAATTTAAATTAATTGTATTTAGATTTTGCTAATTAATTTGATATATTTTAATTGATATTCATGAGCTCAGTCTAAATTCTAATTAGTTGGTATATCTTTCAATTATAGACGTGAATGTGAAATTACAGAATTTAATATATAAGATCTCAATTCTCGCTAAATTTGATAATTAATTTGATGTTTTTTGTATTAATTTACAAATCTCTGTGTAAATTGAGGTTCAAATTTTGCTAATTAATTTGATATTTTTTAGTTACAGGCAAACTTCCAACTTTGTCTGTTTGTTAATTAATTAATTTAATATACTGCTGCCGAGTTTTTAAAATCGATGTTTTGATAATTTTTGATTTTGCTAATTAATTTCTTACCTTATAATTGTAAGCAAATTATGAAACGCAAATTACAAAATTTTATGTTATAGAACAGTTTTTTTTTACTTAGTAATTAATTTGATATATCTTTCAATTAATAATTGACAAACTTTTGAATGATAGGTTCGAAATTTGATAAGCAGTAACCCAATTTTCTTCAAATTAGTGTCTAAATTTTACCAATTAATTAGTTCAAATTCGAACTTTGGTGTATAGCAATATAATGTTAACATTTTGCTAATTAATACAAGAAATTAATTTCGCCTACGTTATGCTAATTAATTCAGTATTTTCCAATTATAATTAAATCCATTTTTTTTTAAATTTGATAACTATTTTGATATCTTTCAGGTATGCAAAACGTTCTGAGCAATAAATTCTAATTTTAATATGCAGCATCCGAATTTTGTTTGAATTGAAACTTCACTTTTGAAAATTAGAAAAATTTAGATTAGTTAATTTGATGCGTTTTTAAAATTAAGTTTTTTTTATTTTTAACTTTAAGACTTGATGTACAGAAATTCCATCATGTCTAGATTTTGCTAATTAATTCGTTATCTTTCATTAATAGGCAAATTATGAAATTTGACATATAAGAATTTCGTTTAGTCCAATTAAAAACGGAGATCTAAATTTTTCCAATTTTTCGTTTTTTTAATTATTTAATAATTTGGTATAACGGAACTTAATTTTCTGCAAATGGGTGTTAATTAGTCGAATATGTTAATATAAAAACCAATTTCGATTTTGCTAATTGATTTATATCTTTTAATTAACAATTGTCAAATTTTTAAACGTCAAACTCAGAATTTGGAAGATGAAACCCAATCTAATACAAATTAAGGACTAAATTTAATTTAAATAAGTTTAATTAATTAGATTATTTGAATCAGTGCTTTTTAGTTGTTTAATTTTTTTATTTCTTAATTTTGACATTCTATTGTGTTAATTACATATTTTGATTTCTTTTAATTGTAAAAAAATTTTTCAAAAGCAAATTATGAACTTTGATATATGAAAGTTCGTTTTGTCTAACTCTAATAATTAATTCGTATAGTACAGACAAACCTTCTATCGTAAATTATAAAATTAAAAATTTAAAAATTCGATTTTTTCTAAATTTACTGATTAATTCGATATCTTGATTTGATGCAGAAGAACTTAATTTTGTGAAAATTGAGTCTCAATTTTACTAATTAATCGGATATCTTTTAATTATTTAACATTTGACAAAAATTTTTTATTACTAATTGAGTATTTTAAACGCCAGCCGAGTCTGATGTTGAAACTAAAATTTGATAATTAGTAAAATTTAGATTAATTAATTCGCCGTTTTTGGATTATTGACAGTATTTTAAATCTTTAGTATAAGATTTCCTAATCACGCCCAGGTTTTTTTTATTAATTTTACATCTTTTAATTGTAAGCAATTTAGTCAAATCTTAAAACGTAAATTACTAAACTTTGATAAACACAAACCAAAGTTTAATTAATTTGGACTCTGTTGATAACTGACAAGATTTGCAAACAGTAAGCTTAATTTTGTAGAAATCTTGTAAATTAATTTGATTTTTTTAATGATAGGCAAACTTTTAAACATACAAAATTTGATATACAAGAATTAAATGTTGTCTTAATTTGCAAATAATTTCACATTATTGATTATTAACTGTGAAACATAAGTTTGAAATTTAAAAATAATTTTGCTAATTTTACGGTTCCTTTTAATTGCTGTCAAAGCTTGGAACTTTTTTGAGTTTGTGATTTAATATAAAGGAACTTAATTATGTTCGAATTAATATCTAATTTCGTAATATGTTTTCGTAATTGTTTTAATTTTGGTAATTAGACCTTTTGATACATTTTTAAGTTTGTTAGTTGGTATAGAGAAACAACAGACAATTTTGTCTGAAGAAAGGTCTAAATTTTGTTAATTAATTTGATTTTTTATATTTTTTCTAAAGTTGCTAATTAATTTACATTCTGTCAAAAAGCAGAGTAGAGAAATATGTAAAATGTTAATTATAGATATTGCAGAGGGATACAAAATTTGTGCTAGAAATTAAAAACTAATTTTTTTCAAAATTTTGACTTTTGTTCTTATAAAAAAAAAAAAACTAATTTTGTATATTCAAGTTAATTTTCGGGCCTAAGTTGAAAACTTTATACAGTTTTCTATTTTGGAACCCAAAAATGTTTAATAAAAAAAATTCTTTTTACTGGTACACCCTGTAGATTCCACCTGCGTAAGCGGGCATGTTATAAAAAATCCTCGAAATTCGAAGTTCATCCATTCGTTCATATACAGGGTGTTTACGCGGTATTTTTTGCCCACGAATGCCGCCAAAATTTCATAACTCACTAGGAGGAAACCGCAATCGACGCGAAAATTCACTTCAACTGCTATTGATTTCCAGTTAATACTGGTTACCCATTGTAGGACGACATACAGCTCATAACTAGAGGGCTTATTTCTTGCTATTCCGGTTCGCGTTTACCATCTAATACTCAAGACGTTACAAGAATTGACCTGCATTGACCCGATTGTAGTCCTTGGCCAGATCAGTGTACACAACATCTGGCTGATGAATTCCCTCTGTCAGAACGTTCGCTTTGTCGACGCTAATTTCAGTAGATCACCCGGTATAGTGATTTCCAAATTTGCACCGTTACTCACATATTTTCGCACTTTATGTCCGGACTATCACTGGTGAAAATAAAACTGAAATAAATGGTGCAATAAATTCGTGACTAGCGTCGTTTTGGCAAAATGCCGTGGATTGTAATTATCTGCGTTGCGAACAATCAAAGAGCCGTGCATTAAGTTTTGAAAAAAAAGAGCTGAAATTGGTTGACAAATTTCTCGTTTCCTGTTATTTTTATTCTGAGTACAACAACACGAGAAAAATTCATCAAGGAATTAATTTTTCTGTCATGACAAAATTCGACTTACTTTAAATACGATCATTATTTTTAACGACTTTTATGATTGCACATGCAAAAATAACGTACAACAATGTACTGATAATAAATTTTAACTCCAAAGTAGTAAATAACGATAAGAGACATGATTGCTTTTAAAATCGCACCACATAATTTCGTTATTTTTTTCTACAGTATAAAAATAATAATTCCGGCGGATAATGAAAAGTCGTAATTATCGCTCATCCATAATGCATAATCGTTTTATGTAATTACGAAACCACAGAATCTCAATTGATGACAGGTCTGGCTATTATGGTGGTTCGATAAAACTTTTACATGAGTGGTTTTCTTCAAAGTGAGCATCGTAAACGCTTGAATTATGCAATTTTGGTAACAATACAAATTAATTAGAATTAAGAACTCGGAATTACAAGGTTTGAAATTGTTTTTATTTCAGACCTTCGCCACGTGTAGACGACACGTGTCATCGCGGGTGGTCACGAATTTACTATTAGACCTACTTCGTTATAGAAATTCATAATGAATGAGAAATGATCGTTGGAAGGAAATTTGATGTCGTTATTTCGGTATTGTACGGTCTGGAAATGTAAATGAGGGATTAAGTTTGATCACTAATTTCTATAATTGCTGCTTAATGGCTATAATTTTAAACCTCGCTCTAGAATTTGCAATAGAAGCGTCGGGAATGAAAAATAGCTACTTGCTAATTAATAGATTCAAAATATTTATTTTTTTATAACATGTCAGTTTTTTATGCTGCCTCAAATTTTTTCAATTATTTATTTAAAGTGGAAACGTGGGACATGAGGTATCATAAAATGACAGAAAATGAAAACAACTGACATAATTGTGTCATTTTTATTTTCAACACTGTCAATGACACAAATTACAGAATGACGGATTCGTGTCATTCATAAGTCAATTTCAAACAAATTGACCTAATTTAAGAATGACAGAAATGGTGACTTGACTTAGATGACTAAACAATTGTTTGTAAAATGACAGAAAGCACGGAAAAATCTTAAGTCATCTTTACATTCTCCCAGTTGCAAATTATCGAAAAAAATAAAATGACAGAAAATCTGTCGCTTTTCGATAAAGAATGACAAGTGTGAATGTCACTTGTATTTGTGTAAATTAGTCGAAAATTCGATTTAGAGCCTAAATATGTCATTTCTCATTTGTATTATAAACGCGAACTGAACTTTCTGTGATCTTATAGAAATAAAAATGACAACAAACAAGCAAATTGACAACAATATTCATGCATCTAGATCAAAATAAAAGTAATAGTAGCTCTGAGTCATATTTAACTCATGAATAAAATGACAGAAAATTGATGTCTGACATAATTACTACAAATTTATCAAAATTAAATTTCCTGCAACACAAAAATTACGGAAATATATATCTGTCATTTTGTGTAAGAATGACAGGAGTTAATAAGCTTGAATTGACACACACTGATCTAACATTTGTCAAACTGTCTGTCATTTTTCTAATAAATGTGCGTAGTAAAAATGAGCAGAGAAACTATTTTTGGTTTGAGTTTGAACAAAAAACATAAAACAGTGACTTAGATGACTGAATGACGGAACAAACACCAAACAAAAGCTTCTACAATTTGTTTACGAAATTACGATGACAGAAACGGCTCATGGCAGAAAAATGACAGAAAGAAAGAGGTTCCGAAATTGAAAACTTACAAGGGCAAAAATCAAGGTCAAAGTGTATATTTGTCATTTTACCATTACGATTTGAATTATGAGACAAATTAAATATAACTTACAGAAAATCAAAGCAATAATGTCAAAGTTGAATTTTATTCTTAATTTTTATATTTAATTTATATTTGTGGAGACAAATTTTTTATTTATACTTCTACATTTTTGTGCTGTTGATATAAAATGACAGAAAATGGTCAGAATGACAGAGAATAAGAAATAGATATTGAGTCATTTCTAATATTTCTACAAACTGAGAACGACAAAAAAAGAGATAACTGAAATAGAATGACATGACAACTGCGATTTAACCTAAAAGCCTATAAAAATGACATCGAAACAGTGACTTAAATGACCGAACGACAGTAATAGATATTACTCGTAAAATGACAAAAAATATGGAAAAACGTTGTCATTTTAAGTTCTGTCAGTTAAAATTACCAAAAAAGAGGTCATTTTTATAAAATGACAGAAAATTTGGTAAGTTTCGATAACGAAGAAGGTTTGGTATCATTTAATTGATAGCCATATTTTATCATTTTATTCTTACAATTTATAGCAAATTAAATGACTAGGTTGCCTTTAGACGGTATTACTTCGAATTTGTAAAAACAATTTGTAGAAAATGCGATTTTGAGCTTACAAATGACTGATCCAAATTTAGTGTCAAACTTATTGTCCTTTCTACTATGAACGTGAGCCAGCTATACTGAACTTTCTGTCATCTTTCTGTTTATATGCGAAAGAAAAATGATAGCAAATGAAAGTCGCATCTGGGTTGCGTGAATAAAATGTCAGAATTGAGGTCTAATATAATTGTTATAAATTCATGGGTCTCAAACTTTGTAAAAGATAAATAATTACCGAAACGTAAATCTGTCATTTTATCTCCCCGAATTGAAGAATAAGAATGACAGAAATTTAAATTGACACAAACTGTCATTTTCGTAATAAACATGAATAGACCAAATGTTTTTTTTTGAAGTATTGTTGTTTTTATATTTTGTGTTAAAATGATACTGATTCAGCAATGACATAAAATAATTATATCAAATTAAACCCTTCGTTAAGTCGCTATCATTTTACTTAAAAAAATAAAAATGATAATAATGTTTAAAAAAAAAAAGAGCAGAGAATTTATTTTACGTAAGATGACAGAACCGAAGAAAATATGTACGTTTTAAGTCCCAACACCGTACAAAATTCTGATGACAGAAACAGATCATTATAATAAAATGACAGAAAGACAAAAGTTATATAGTTGACGTAAATTCAGACTAAATTAACTTACAGAAAACGGTATATCTGTCATTTTTACTTCTGAGGATCTTGAAGAATAAAAATGACGGAAAATCATCGGCGATTCTTTGATATCTTTTAAAAATTTATTTAGTAATGATAAATTCATCAAAATATTTATTTATAGGTTATAATTTAAAACCAGAATAATGATCTGTCATTTTATCAATATCTTTAGAGGGAAAATTTTTGAAATGACAAAACTAAATGCTAAATGTTGCTTTTTTATGACTTTTTTACGTGAAAAAAATAAAACACTGTCGGCACATTTAAATAACTGGACGACAAAACAAAAAAAAAGTATGTATAATTTTTCATAAAATGATCAAAGGCAAAGAAAAATATTGTCATTTTTAAGCTCTCATAATTTTTGAATAAAAATGTGGTAACACAAGTAGAAAAACCTATAAATACAAAAAAATGATGGATTCAGATTTTGCACAAAATTATTATTATTAGCACATATTTTACAGGAGTCTGTCATTTTATTATTTTAGATTGACGTAATAAGAATAACAGACCGAGAATACATTCTGTCATTTTATTATCAATTTAACCAATGTGATTGCATTTCTTAAGCAGGCTGGAAAGAATAAGAATGACAAAAAAATCACTGCAACAAATCGTAAACAATTGCCAGAGTTATAATAAAACTTTTGTCATTTTTATTACAAAATTCAGCGAACAGAGCTAAACGCTAAGTTAAATTATTGTCAAGATAAAAATGATTTTTTTTTATCTACAAATGATAAAAAGGGAGGTCATTAGAACAAAGTGACTCTGGACGGACAGGAAACCGAATCAGAAGACAATTAAAATAAAATGACAGGCATTTTGTCCGAAGTTTTCAAATTAACGAATGTTCGTGGTATAAACACGCCTGTCCATGTACACCCAATCGATCCATTAGTCATTTTAATGACCTCAACTTTTTTTTCAACTCGTTACGTTTATTATTTTTGTTGTGTTTTTCTTCATTTTCTTTTTAATTGTCCCATATTAATTTTTATGCAAAGAAGTGGACCGAAGGTTCACCCCTGCGGCATTCCATATCCTACATTTCATCGCTTTGACCGCTATAACTCCCACGTTTTATTTACTTTTTAAAATTCAATGGAACTCGATAGTTCCAGTCTTCAATCAATTTTCTCCGAAGATCGATGTTTGCTAATCATAACACTAATAAGCAATCATGGAAATTATTTTTCTTTCTATGAAAAAAAGATGAGCTTACATAAGTGTTAGATATAATAGCCTACTGAAAAAGTGACGCTATTCCCGGATCTCAATTTAAAACTAATTAATCTCTAAAAAAAAAAAATTGTCGGTACTCACATTTTTGCAATTTGCGACGAAAATCGTTTGTTTTATTATTCATTGTAATTACTTACATGAACCTTCGCTTATCAACGATTAACGGCAAGCACATATTGCTATTAGCTTAGTTGATTAGCTCGGTACTTAGTTCAGAACTCACCTCGATTTAAATTGTTGTAAAAATGGCACTCTGATCACTTTACACCACGGTACTAGAATCAAGTTAACTGCGCCGCGGTGGTACCGCGAGTGAAGTACCACGGCCTCAGTTGGCGGTACTGACCTATAGCCTATCGGTACCGACGCGGATTTTTTTATCGACACCTTTTCTCTATGGCACTAGACGTGTTTTGGGAAATCTTGGAACTTTGTACTTTGGAACCGCGACGGACGAAGCGTGCCTGAAACGACGGTTATGTAAGAAGTACCACAAGGATATTGGGAGGCATGAATTATGAGGTTTGTGTGGGTACCATTGTCAATCACGGAGGAATGTTGATGGACGTGTTTGGGGTTTATCATTTTTTTATTCTGGAACGGTTGCGAGTGAAAATGACAGGGGAGGAGGAGGTACGGTGTTTGAGGTCACTGATAAAATGACAAGATTGGATAATTTGGTGTCATTATTGTAACTGTGTTGGCAATTATTTGGGTGCTGTGAAAAATTATGTAATAAGAATGACAGGAATTATCATTAATGTGTGGCATTTTTCGTGTTCTTCGGAAATATCGGAATATCGGGAAAAAAATTACACAATGTGGAGTTAATTATTTTTGCATGAGTTTATTTTTTTGCTTTCGTCATTCTTATTCTTTGAATCAGAAGGATCGTTACCTGGATTCTGAAAAAAATGCGATGATGTAATAAAAATGACAGGTTTGCGATGATACAGTGAAAATGACCGCAAGAATCACAAAAAAAGATCGTTTTTAACTTTTAGTTAGTTTAGTTTTGTTCTTATTTTTCGTTTTTTTTTAGAAATAAGAGAGATTTTGTGTGATGAATGTGACGAATTTATGATAGTAATAATTGATTATTTTTATGACTCGTCAGTTTTATTTTTTAACAGAAAATGGCATATTTATTTGAGTTTTTATTTTGTAGGAAGATTTCGTCATTTTTATTGATTGAAGAATCATGGGAATGGAAAAAGCATTGTTTGTTTTTTCGTTGTTTGTCATTTTTAAAATTAAAAAAAAAATTGTATTGGATTTTTGTCATTCTTATTCTCTGCGAATAAAATTGATATGTGGTGACAATTGAAGTTCATTTTTATATCTCTTGTCATTTTTATTTGTTGGTACAAAATGACAAAAAGTAGCCTGAATCAATAATTCTTTTAGAGGAAAATGACAACAAACAATTTTTGCGTTTGTTATTTTATCATTAAAATACCAAGAAATTTGATACTTTGGATTGATTTCTGTCATTTTACAATTTTAAATAGTCATTTTACGAATTGTTATTACTTTTAGAATTTTGACTTTTGTCATTCTTATTTCTCAAATCATAAGGATGGCAAGTACTTGGATTCTGCAAGAATGAACATTTGCGATGGTGTAATAATAATGACAGGAAATGTCACAAAAATGACCGACCGTATTGAATGTTCATGCTTTTTTTTGTCATTTTATTCTTGGTAACTGCAGAATTTGTGATAGAAATAGAATCATTTTTATTACAAATTATTTTATTTGCGTTTCTTGTCATTTTCACTGTAGAAACAAAATTTGTTCTCATATTTTGGGTTTGTCATTCTTACTTATTACATCATAACAATAAAATGACAGGTGATACGCTTTGGCTTAATTCGTTTTTTCATAGGAAACATTACCATAATTTGCTGTCACACAATAAAAATGACCGGATATATGATAAAAATTATTGTTAAATTTGTCATTTTTATCCATTCAATTTCAAACATAAATGGGTATTGACGAAAAAACGATTCGAAATAATTTTCACAAACATTCAATTCATTGATAAAAATTACGTAAGTTTGACATTTGACAGTTTTTATTATTTTATAGCTGTAAACAGTCTTCTTACGTATTGTTGGAAATTCATACCAATTACTTTTACATAAATTAATTTTATATTTATGTCATTCTTATTTTTCGAATTAAAATGACAATTACCTGGATTCCATAATGTAATAAAATTGACAGGAAGTATAACAAAAAGTCAAACCGCATTTTTTTCTCATTGTCGTTCTTCGTATCTTCAAAATTTACCATAGAAATAATTAATCATTTTTATGACTGGTCATTTTTTTGTAGTAAAGAATGTGCGCAGATATGACAAAAAAAAATGGTAAAATTAATAATTTATTTATATTTTTTAAAAAGATAATGTTATTTTATTGCCACGAATAACATGTTTTTTTTTTATAAGAATGGAAAAATTAGTCATTGTTATTAAGTTGCTTGTCATTTTCATCGCCGAAAGAAAATTTGTACTGAATTTGTTGAGTTGTTATTTTGATTTATCAAATCATAAGAATAAAATGACTAGCTCATTCCCATTCTTATAACAAACTATGACATTTTGCTGACATCTATAATAAAAATGACAAGATCTGTGATAATAAATCTAGATCATTTTTATTTTTGTTGTCTGTTAAATTGAAGTATTCTGTCATTTTTATCTTTAGCGTAAACTAACAATCAGAGTCAAAAATGACATGATTTTTTCTTCTCCCATTTATAATAAAAATGACAGTAGGTGTTTTATAGTTTTAACAGAAGGGCGTTATAAGGGTTACCGATTATTTTTAGAATTAATGTATTTTTTCTGTCATTTTTTGTTCGTAACTTTTTGATTTTCTGTCATTTTATTATACTTATTTAGATATTGTCATTTTATTAAATGACTGAAATTTTTGACTTTTGTCATTCTTATTCTCAAAACTATGGTCCTCCAGTCATTGTTACTTGCCCGAATGCGATTATCTCTTTGACAGTTACTAATTTTCTTTATTTCTGTCATTTTTACCTGCAGATGTAGGCAACTTGAAATTCTATCGATTTACGCTGTAATCTACAACCTGGCGCCACCTTTCGGATAAACAAGCAACAACTTCTACAGGTGCCTACAAACGCAACACCAGTCATATTTCTGTCAAATTGCCATTTTTGTGATTGCTTTCTTATTCTCCTATTTTCTGTTTATAAGACAAGTTACAATATTTTAAATAATTAATTTTGACAGCGCTTTGTCGGGCCTTTAATCACATCCCCGCCATCTTGCCTTTTCCCCCAATCAAAAGCTCTGATTTCTGGCATACATTTTCGTAACATTACGACAGATTGCATCGTTCTCGACCTTATTTCCACGTGACTTAAGATCTAGTTGTTCGAACGTGATCGTCATCTTGTTCAAGTTACCACCACGTCATCGCTGACACTCCTTTTTTCCATGGAATAAAATGAGACAGGGAATGACGTCGTGACGTCTTGTGTTATCATTTGTACGACCTTCTGTGTCCTCTGTGAGAATTCTCAGTTGCAACCTGACTTTGATAGACTAAAGAGGTATTCTACGATATTGAAAAAAGTGAGTAAATATTCTTTTTTTTTTAAAATCAATATTGTTTTGTTATTACCCTTAAAATCGCAGTAGGCTACTTTTGTTTTTTCTTCGTATATAATAGGACGGTATGATTTAGACAGAAAATCGTGTCATTCCACATTATTATTATTATTATTATCATTTAATTTTTTTTATTACTTACTTTTATTAATTACTTTCTATTTTGATTTCGTAAAATCTCATTATTTCGAATTTTCGAAAAGTGGCGGAATTTTTCTAAAGGTCACTCTCAATGACATTTCACTTGGTCTGAAAGACGTAAAGTGAAATTACAGTCAAGCTCATAAAAAACGTGAATTGAGCCTAACTGGTATTATTCGTGATTGTTTTTCTGTCAGTTTCATTCAATTATTTGTTGGGGTCAAAGTCAATGACACCGGCACTTTTTTAATTGTGTCGAATCTATTTTTAAATTTTGACAGCTACAAGTTCCAATTTTTTTAACACTTGACTGTAATGTAGATTTCGATTTAAGTTTATTGAACAATTTTTTAGTATAGGGGTCAAATTTGACTTTTAAGTATCGTCGAGTAAATACAGTGAAGTTATATCTTTGGCGTCCGTGTTTTTTTTTTATGATGTTGTTGAATTGTGTAATTTGTAGAGGTTATTCTGAAGGTCACCTATTTTTTTTATTATTTTTTAATCTTGAAACAGATTCTCGTTTTGCATTCTGAATAGAAACTTGAGAGTATGAAACTTTTTAAACTTTTAATTTTGGGAAATTTTGGAAGAGGTAAAATTTAACATTTTGAAAGTTATTTTAGAAAGCTGATTTAAATTTGAGTTCATTTCAAAAAAATGTTCCGACTTTTAACATATCAATAAATGTAAAAATAAAACAAAAACATGCCAAGTCGTAAAGATAATTTCTTCAAATAAAATTTGATAAAATTCTACAATAAGTACTAAAGGACAAACATTTTTTAAAAAATTGTGATGTAAATTTTTTTCAAATTTTTGAAATTTGAAATTTTAGAAAGGTTTTTGAAGGCAGATAAATTCTGAAAATTTTGACTAACATATAAAATAATTATTACAAATAACTTGTTGATTCAATAGAAGAAAATCTATAACAATTAGAAAAATTTAAATTTTACTTACATTTTTAAAGTGTTAAATTTTTTAAGGTAAATGATTCAAAAAAGTGTGTTGAGTGTAAAACATTTAAGCATGCAATGATTTTCCCCATTTTATTTTTTTCGATAACTTTTTTAATTTGGGACAACGAGCAAAGTTTAAATTTTTTGACCAATTCAGAATTTACATACTAATTCTTTTTCAAAGGGAAAATTCGTAGAAAGTAAAAAAAAAACAATTTTCTCAGATTATAAAGTTTTTGGAAAACGTACGAAAACCAAAGTTTCAAAAATAATAGTAATGGTAAAGTTTAAACTTTGAGATTTTTTTTTAATTTTAACAGTTAGGAAAAAGTTAAATCGATTTGCCCAAGTGAAAAATTTAATCTATATATTTTTTTTTTTGTTTTTTTAATCGAAAAAGTAGAGGAACTTAAAAAAATATCAAATTTTGTAACTCCTAAATATTTTGTTTGTTCTTGTAATTTTTGAAGTAAAATTGTTTGAAAGCAGACAATATTCAATAAAAAACGTAAAAAACTTGTTTTAGTAATTTTGAGAAATTGATCTCTAATTAAAATAATTTTAGAAAACACAGGAACTCTGATATCCTCAAAAAATTTATTTATTTATTAGTTTTCAGCTTATTAAATAAATATATAACTAAATAACTAAATAACTAAATAATAGTTTATTGCTTCCAACAGACATAATGCCTCTAGTGGATGAGATAAGATAAATATTACAAAGATAACACAGAAAAAATTGTCATTTTTTTTAAATTGTAACTTATAGGAAAATCCATTTGTTGCCAATTTCTAGAGTCCAAATATTGAATTTCAAATTCAAATTTCAATTTTTTTTTCAAATCCGAAAATTAGCAGAAATTTTAAAAATGACAACTTTGAAGTAAACATTTAATTTTTCTCCATTTTTAAATGAAAGAAATAAAATATTTCAAGTTCCTCTGATTTCAAAGTTTTTGGAAAACCCACAAAATAATGTTATATTGTTTTTTTATTTTACAATCTTTTTTTTAATTCAAATTGGTTCAATTTCAAGGTTTCAAAAACTTAATGGGATTAAATTTTAAAAAATTTCGACAGTTTTTAGAAAAATTGAATTGATCTGCCAATTTCAAAAATTTTATTACTGTTTTATTTTTCATTTGTTCTATAAATCGAACAAAATAGAGGAAATATTTTTTTTGCCATTGTCTTAAAGGTTTAAGTTGGCTTTTTATTTCTTGATGTAAAGTAATTTGAAAAAATACAATATTTAAAAAAAACATGTTTTTTTTTTAGAAATTTTGAAAAATTGATCTTTAATAAATTCTAGAAAACACAAGAAGTCTAATATTCTCAAAAAACTATTTCTTTATTTTTGAACTTTTGTTTATATAACCAAAAAATTGAAACATTAAATCCCAAATTTGTCAATTTTTAGCTCCTTATTTTTTTTTAATTGTAGCTCTTAAGAAAGCTAATGTTGCCAATTTCTAGAATGTCAAAAATTTGAACTTCTAATTTTTCTCCATTTGGTCTTCAAATGCTAAAATGTAAAAATTTGACACTTTTGTCTAATTTAGTGGATATAAGTTTAAAAATTAGTAAAATCCAAACTTTTCTTTCAAAAATTGTGATTTTTTTCGTTGCTCTTCAGAAGGAAAAAAATCAAGAAGAAGAATTGCAGAATTCAGATTGCAAAAATTTTGAAGGTAATAAAAATAAAAAAATCGTAATTTAAAAAAAAAACGAGTGAAAATTAATTTGATCTAACAGCTCTCGATTTCCAATCAGTCAGATTTCAGCATCAACCTGTTCGAGGCTGCTCCCTCACGTGGTTCATTGTCGGCTTTAAACCTTCTCTCTTTTTTAATCTAAGCAACTTTTCTAATCAATATCCTGTTTGTACGTTTACTACTCGCTTTTTATCTCTTATCTTCGTGTTTTTGTGGATATTTTTCAACGCTTTTATCAGAAATTCCAAGGTTCAAAGTATAGAGATAAATCTAGACTCTGTACTAAGCTAGGATTGCCATTGTGTCCAGTAGTGGAAAGTTGTAGCTCCGATAAAGTTGGAAAAATTGTTAAGGTAGGCCAGTGACATTTCTTCACTTTCTACATAAATTAAAACTTGTTTTTTACCATCATGGTGCTCTTTTTTCAATGGTCACTTCGTTTATTTTAAGAGGTTAAACTTGAAATTGTCAGGGTCAAAAACGTAATTCCCTGACGTCAATCCAGAGATCTGTAGCGATAATTCTTCTCTTTTGAATAAAACGAAGTTCCACAACTTTTCAATCGGTGTCAGATCAGGAAATCGTGCTGCTGTGGTGAGCTTGAACCAACAATCAATCTCAACCTTTTATTATCTTGTTTACAAATCACGTTTTCAAAGACAATCAATGTCGAAACAATTACATCTAAATATAACTTCTTTTTCCCTAGCAACACTGTCATGTCTCATCTCGCCATTTGTCTCGATTTCAAGTACAGCCCCCTTCCGTCCACAAAAATGATGAATTTTCTTTTCCAGACCTGAAAAAATATTCAAAATGACTACCCATTTCAACTACCCCGATCCAGCTCTCCAAGATGAGCTCCGCAAGATCGCCAACGCCATCGTCACTCCCGGAAAGGGAATTCTGGCGGCCGACGAGTCCGTCGGTACCATGGGCAAACGCTTGGCCGATATCGGTCTGGAAAACACCGAAGAAAACCGCAGGAAATACAGACAGTTGTTGTTCACGACGGATAAAGTCATTGGGGATAACATCTCTGGAGTTATTTTGTTCCATGAGACTTTGTACCAGAAGGCTGACGATGGGACTCCTTTCCCGGAATTGTTGAAGCAGCGTGGGATCATTCCCGGGATTAAGGTGGATACGGGAGTCGTGCCTTTGTTTGGGTCGGAGGACGAATGCACCACGCAAGGTGAGAATTATGAGCGTTTGGATCTAAATCAGTTTGTGTGGAGGAAACGGTGGTCTGATGTTCGATCAGTCAATGTAGATACGATGTTCTATGTCTGGTACTTTTGATCATCGTAGATTTATCAGTTGGTAAACTACAACTACAATCGTTTTTTCGATCTGGGTGTGATTTGGAAATTGAAATTTGGAGTGTTTATTATAGTTGTAAATGACGTCAACAGCAATCAGGTGCTCTATCAGTCTAGTAAAAATAATGTTTTATCTTTTAGCCTGGAATTATCAATTTTTGTGATTTAATAGCGATTTAGTTTTGTGATAAAAATATATTACGAATAGGAGTGGGTCCAACGTTGTTCTCTGGGGAACACCAGTTTGACATTTTAACCGACATTCTAGAACTTAAGAACGATGATGGCTTAGAGCCTTTCATAAAAAAAATGATAAGTTTAACTCGCAGATATATTTACGTTTACTAATTAAGCGGTTTTTTTTGTCATATCAGCGTCGAGTTAATGAGCTACTAGAGCCACAATTTTTTAGTTTTTGAACATTACGTATGCAACTTTGAAAGTTGAAATCGCATGTATTCGTTTAAGTACCAAGTAGGTTTTCCTGGTCAATTTTGGGCAAATGAGTCCAATTTAGATTCTTGGATTTTTAGGCTTCACTAAGGAAAACTATAACTAATTAATTAATTAATAAGTTTTTTTAAAGTTTGAGTTTAGATGAAAAATGATAGTTTATTGATTCTTGGACGATTTTAATAAAAAAATTGTTACAATAAATTATTTTGTAGTCTCCGTTCAGACTACAATATTTTTTTCATATTTTCCTCGCATTTTTGGACAAAATAAGTCAAAATTCATCTTAATTTGTGTTCTTAGGTCTTATTTAAAAAACATTGATTTTTCAGAAATAAATTCTCAGATTTTCCTAGAATTAATTTAAATCAAAATTTTGTCAAATTTGGAGTGAAATTAATGACAAAATTGTAATTGTAACAAATTTTATGCGCGGATATTTCTGTAGTTATTAATTTTAAGTAAAGTGGAAAGACACTTTTGAATAACACGGACAAGCCTGCTTAAGAAAAGTCTCATTCCACTTTATTTTAGCTTGAACTTTTTTGGCCTTACTGAAAATAAGTTCAATTTGTAAGAACTAAATTCCCAAATTTTCTAAAATAGGTCCAGTTTTATCTTTCAAGGTACAAAGTCAAAAATGACTTTTTACTCCATTTTTAGAAAAATTTGCAATTTGTAATTTTTGGTAAAAATCAAACGGTACTATTGGATTTTACAAACATATTTGTTATATATTCTTCGGTTAGATTTGAATTGATGAGATAAAGTCATAAATCGGTTCCTAGACCTTTGTTACAAAAATTTTAATTTGGCAAAATTAAATTCTTCAATTTTTGCCCATTTGCTAATTTAAAGAAACGTTTTAGGACGTAGTTAGTTTTACACACAGTTTTTCGTAAGATAAGTCCAGTTTTGCGAAACTTGATAAGGAATTATAGATTTGGAGCCGAAAGTAGATTTTTAGACTCTTCACAAAAAAAATCTAAATTGGACATTTCTAAAGTTACTACTTTTAAGTGAAATCGAAAGGAACTGCTGGATTTTTCAGACAAATTTTTAGAAGAAAAATTGAGTTTTATGTCTGTTTAGCTTGAATTTAATGAGATACAGCCAGAAATAAGATTTTAGGTCTAACTTAAAAAAATCTTTAATATGTCAGAACTAAGTTCCCACCACAAAATTGTAATAATTGAAAAAAATACATAAAAAGGCAGCTACATTTTATAAACAATTTTTTAAGTTTTATTAACATTTAGCGTGAAGTTAAACGTTTAGATTTAAAAATATATTTCTAGTGTCCTCACAAAATTTGCATTTTTTCAAAATTTTATGTGCGGACATTTTTTCAATTACTAATTTTAAATAAAACCGAAAGATATTACTGGATTTTTCAGATATATTGCTCAACTGTGCAAAATTTTGACTTGAACTTAATTAGATGGCACCACAAATACGTTTTTAGGTCTTATTTACAAAAACTTTTATTTATCAGAACTAAATTCTTGATTTGTTTCGAATTTAAATTTAAAGACTGATTTTCCACACAATTTTACATCAAATTAGTCCAGTTTCATCCAAAATTATAGATAAATTAAAGATCTGGAGCCGAAAACAAATTTTTAGTTTCTCTTCATAAAAATTAGAACTTTTCCTAATTTAATGTGTGGATATTTATGTAATTACTAATTGTAACTAAAATTTAAGGACACTGTTAAATGGACCAAGCATATTTTTGTAAGAAAAGTCCAATTTAACTTTTATTTAGCTTGAATTTAATGAGAGAGAGCCACAAAACGCTTTTAGGCTTCACTTGCAAAAATTCGAATTTGTCAGAAGTAAATAACCAAATTCTTCTCAAATTGCAGAAGTGAAGCAGAATTTTAAGACACAGTTACATTTTTTACCCAATTTTATCTCTCAATACAAAAATTGCAATTTTTCAAAATTTTGTTACGAATATTTCTACAATTACTAATTTTGAGTCAAATCAATTGACACTATTGGCTTTCTGAGACAAATTTTCTTCATAAAAGTCTAATTTTACCCAAGTTTAACTTGAATGTAATGAGATAGAGGCAGAAATTTTTTTTTAGGCCTTGTTTAAAAAAAATTCAGTCTGTCACAACTAATTTCCTAGATTTCTCTCGATTTTCTAATTTGAAAAAAAATCTAAAGTCAGTTAGATTTTCCAAACAATTTTCTATAAGATAAGTAATTTTTTATCAAAATTTAGAGTGAAGGTGAAGATCTAGAGCCAAAAATAGCTTCCCTTGTTTTTCGTCACAAAAATTGCATTTTTTTTATTTTTTTGCGCTGATTTGTGCAATTACTAATTGTAACTAAAATGAAAGATTATTAAATTTTCCAAACTTGTTTGCGTAAGAAAAGTTCAATTCTATCTAAATTTAGCTTCGACTTAATGAGATATAGCCCAAATAATTTCCTAGTTGTCTTTCCACTTACAAAAGTGACAATTTGTTAAAAGTAAATTTCCAGATTTACCTCAAATTGGTAATTAAAAAACAGTTAAATTTTCCAGAAAATTTTTCGTAAGATAAGTCCAATTTTATCGAAAATTATTATAAAATCAAAGATCTAAAGCCAATAAATAAATTTATTTTATGTATTTCTCCTCACATTTTTTTTTCGCATTTAATGTGCGGATTAAAACTTTAGAAAAGTCCAACTTCACTTCAAATAGGCTCGAACTTAATGAGATAGAACAACAAATCGGTACTTGGGCATTACTTACAAAAACTTCCAATTTTTTAGAACTAAATTTCCAAATTTCTGTTTATTTGCTAATTTAAAGAAAAATTTTATAACGCAGTGGCATTTTCCACGCACGTTTTCTTAAAATGAGTTCAATTTCATTAAAATTTAGTGGGAAATTAAAGTTCTACAACAAAAAAAGATTTTTAGTCTTTTTTCACAAAAATTGCAATTTTTTAAAATTAAATGTGGGGCTATTTCTGACATATTTACGTGAAAATAATCTAATTTCATCCCAATTCAGCTTAAACTTATAGAGGGAGGGCCACAAATATGTTATGCCTTACTCACTTCGTTTTGCCAGAACTAAATTCCCAAATTTTTCTAGAATTGTTAATTTGAAGATCTATTTAAAGACCGATTTAGATTTTCCAATTTTCTCCGAATTTATAGTAAAATTAAAAATCTAGAGCCCAAAATATTTTTTTACTTTCTTCACAAAAATTGCAATTTTTCCAAATTTAATGTGCGGGCATTTCTGCAATTCCCAATTTAAGTAATATTAAAGGATCTTTCTGCGTTTTCTAACAAAATTCCAAAAAAAAAAACAGTTTTTCAGAACTAAATTCCCAAATTTCTAATCTGAAGAAAATTTTCCACATTATTTATGTTCATTTTTCTTGCGATCAGGTCTGGACGACTTGGGCAAACGCTGCGCCCAATACAAAAAAGATGGCTGCCACTTCGCAAAATGGCGCTGCGTCCTCAAAATTAAAGACCACACTCCCAGCTACCAAGCCTGTCTTGAAAACGCCAACGTCCTCGCACGTTACGCTTCCATCTGCCAAGAAAACCGCATCGTCCCGATCGTCGAACCCGAGATTCTTCCCGACGGAAACCACGACCTCGAACGTTGCCAGAAAGTCACCGAAACAGTTCTTTCTTTCGTGTACAAGGCCCTCGCCGACCACAACGTCTACCTCGAGGGCACTCTGTTGAAACCGAACATGGTAACCGGAGGACAGAGCCATCCCGTCAAATTCAGCCCTGAAGACATCGGACGCGCTACCGTCACCGCTCTGAATCGTACGGTCCCGGCGGCGGTTCCCGGAATCGTTTTCTTGTCCGGAGGACAGTCCGAAGAGGAAGCTACTCTTAATTTGAACGCCATCAATCAGTGAGTGGACGAGATCGGTGGATTGTTAGATTTGACTGATTTTTTTGTAGGTTCCAAGGGAAGAAGCCGTGGGCTCTCACCTTCAGCTACGGCCGCGCTCTCCAAGCCTCTGTCCTTCGTGCTTGGGCCGGCAAAGACGAGAATATCGCCGCTGGTCAAACTGAACTGCTTAAGCGTGCCAAAGCCAACGGTCTTGCTTCTCAAGGAAAATACGTGGCGGGATCTGTGGTGGGTCAAGCTGCCGAGCAAGGACTCTTCGTACAGAACCACGCCTATTAAACACATCTCTTTAAATTTACACAATTTTACAATAAATATTTTAGACGGAGTTAGTCATTGTAAATTTATACTGTTATTTTTTATTTATACAGTTGGAAACATTGTGAAGTTGTGAACAATAATTTTAGATATATGCATGTATAGACTTAAATTATTTAATGAAGGTGGAACGTCCGTGGTAATATAAGAGCGTGTTTTGATTATTCCTTTTGGTAACCTTCCTGAAGTTTGTTCCAGATTTGTTCGATTAAAATTGTATTGCAATATGAACTGGAACTCGTGGAGTGCTTATTATTACACTGTGCATAAAAATCTCTTGTTATTTTAACTTTTTCTCAAGTCGGCCGTAGTATTTAAAAATTAGTGCACCGATGTTATCTAAAATTAGTAAAAACTTCAGTTGTGAACTGTTTTGCTAGTCGATATCTTTATATTGTTTCAAAGTCAAAATAAAAACATAACCTCAAAATGTCATTGTCAAACAGTCCAAGTCCCGTTTCCACTCAACTTGTAAACGAGCCCGTCAGACTTTTGACAGCTGCCAACATTGGCAGATTAACTTAACCTTAAATCTGACATGTGATAGTGCCGATATTGCGGCGAATTGCATCATTTTTACGACAATGTAAGCATTCCCACGTTCATTTTATCTAAATTAGTTTATTAAATGTTGTCGTAGCGTGTTTAGTTGAGTGGAATCATGGTAGACACGTCAGAGAAGCCCGAGAGCAAGAAAGCGGCCAAGAAGGACGCTAAAAAGGCAGAGAAAGCAGCCAAAAAGGCCGAACACAAAGCGAGTAGAGAGCAGCCGCAAACCAACGTGGACAATGAAGGTAATTTTTGGTGTTTGTGTCCTCAGTCTAAATCTATTTATAGAGGACGTCTCCGCTGGAAAATACGGGACTTTGCCCCTCATTCAGTCAGAGAAGGGTTCCATTAATCTCAAACGTGACTTCACTTGTCTCAAAGACTTGGATAAGGCTTTAGCAGGGGAGACTGTGTGGGTTAGAGCCCGACTTCATACAGTGAGAGCTAGAGGAAAGCAGTGCTTCATGGTCTTGAGACAGAGAGAATTCACGGTGCAAGTTCTGGTGAATGTCTCGGAGATAGTGTCCAAGGCGATGGTGAAATTCTCGAGCTCGTAAGTTGCACGGTTTGTCTATAATCTCATTTTTTTTTACCTTGTAGGATAACTAAAGAGAGTATTGTTGACGTGGAATCTAAGGTTGCTGAAGTAGCCAACCCCATCGCGGGGTGCTCCCAACAGAACGTAGAGTTGTTGGCTTCTCAAATTTGGGTCGTTTCGGCCTCCGCCCCGCAACTACCACTACAAATCGAGGACGCCAGCAGACCGGAAAAAGCAGACGTACGTCCAGAAGAGCGTAATTTAGTGATGACAACTTTTTTATTTCTTCCAGGATCCCGAAGGCCTCACCATCCGAGTCAACCAAGACACCCGTCTCGACAATCGCGTCCTCGACTTGCGCACCCCCACAAACCAGGCAATTTTCCGCCTGGAAGCCGGGGTCTGTCGCCTCTTCAGAGACATCCTAACAAAAAAAGGCTTTGTTGAAATCCACACCCCGAAAATCATTCCCGCCGCTTCCGAAGGCGGGGCTAACGTGTTCACCGTCAGCTATTTCAAAGGCTCCGCGTACTTAGCTCAAAGTCCCCAATTATACAAACAGATGGCCATCGCCGCAGACTTCGACAAGGTTTTCACCGTGGGGGCCGTCTTCCGAGCTGAAGACTCCAACACGCACAGACATTTAACCGAGTTCGTGGGTCTAGACTTGGAAATGGCTTTCAAGTACCACTACCACGAAGTCATGTTGACCATCGGGGACCTCTTCACGGAGATTTTCAAAGGGCTTCGCGACCAGTTTAAGAGAGAGATTGAGATCGTCGGGCAGCAGTTCGCTGTTGAGCCCTTCACTTTCTTGGATCCTCCTTTGGTGCTGCATTTCAATGAGGGACGGAAACTCCTCACGGAAGCGGGGGTGGAAGTGGGACCCGAAGAAGATCTCAGTACACCGGCGGAGAAACTATTAGGGCGTCTAGTTAAAGCGAAGTACGACACTGATTTTTATATCCTAGATAAGTACCCGTTGGCTGTGAGACCGTTTTATACGATGCCGGATCCGAACGAGCCTCTGTCATCGAATTCGTACGACATGTTCATGCGAGGAGAAGAGATTATTAGTGGCGCTCAACGTATTCATGATCCTCAGCTTTTGACAGAGCGTGCCAAACATCACGGAATTGGTAATTTTGTTGTTTGTGTGGCAATTTCTTTAAGTGTGTTTTTTAGATTTGAAGAAGATTGCTGCTTATATTGACGCGTTCAAGTATGGGTGTCCTCCTCATGCGGGGGGTGGGATTGGACTGGAGAGAGTTGTGATGTTGTATTTGGGGCTTGATAATATCAGGAAGACGGCTATGTTCCCGAGGGATCCCAAACGGATTACTCCTTAGGGAAAAAATACCACCATAATGTTGTTGGAGTGTATATTCTTAAATAGATATTCGTATATAGTTTGAGTTTTATTGCTACTTACACTTCCTGCGATCTAGTGACATCTGAATACGGTGGTAGATATGGTGGTAGATATATTATAACTAGATAAAGTCATCCTATTAGAAACGTACGTCTGCTCTTAAAAAACATATCAACGAAATTGGTACATCTCTCCATCGCTTTCTAACTTCAACCATGCCAATTGTCTATTTCATTTTATCACATTAGCGTGTGTCGTAACTCGACGAATCGGTCCAAATCGGTCATGACAAAAGACTGCGCGTGCTCAATGTCATTTGAATAATTGTTAATTTTACAAGTATTTGATAATGTTTCGTACTAAGTGCTTCGAATAAGTTATACAGCGATGCCCGCAGTTGTTTCTTCCACATTTCACGATACTTCGAGGAGATTTTGTATCATCAGTGGAACCCGTCAAATTTTAGCCAACAACGTTAAAATGAAGTTAATACTAAAATCGTAATGAGAATTTACTTTTGGACCACAAGAATGGATAGTCTTACCATGCAATTAGTAAGAAAATGAATAAAAACTCATGAATTTCAACAAATTCGTTTGACAGTACCTCTCTAAAGGATAGCACTATACAAAATGTACACATTGATAGAGACAGCGATAGAGTGGACGTCTTGCTGAACCTTTTGCCGGATGGCTGCATCTGGTAATAATAAATCTATGTACGGTGCCAGGACGTGCTGCCACCATTCGGCCTCAAAATGAGTTAAATAATTTCTCTAGTATATAACAGAGAGCGCTTTCATCTACCGCCTACATAGATTTATTATTACCAAATAAAGTCATCCTATTAGAAACGTACGTCTGCTCTTAAAAAACATATCAACGAAATTGGTACATCTCTCCATCTCTTTCTAACTTCAACCATGCCAATTGTTTATTTCTTTTTATCACATTAGCGTGTGTCGTAACTCGACGAATCGGTCCAAATCGGTCAAAACAAGAGACTGCGCGCGCTCAATGTCATTTGAATAATTGTTAATTTTACAATTATTTGGTAATATTTCGTACTAAATGCTTCGAATAAGTTATACAGCGATGCCCGCAGTTGTTTCTTCCACATTTCATGATACTTCGAGGAGATTTTGTATCATCAGTGGAACCCGTCAAATTTTAGCCAACAACGTTAAAATGAAGTTAATACTAAAATCGTAAGTAGAATTTACTTTTTGGACCACAAGAATGGATCGTCTTACCATGCAATTAGTAAGAAAATGAATGAAAACTCATAAATTTCAACAAATTCGTTTGACAGTACCTCTCTAAAGGATAGCGCTATACAAAATGTACGCATTGATAGAGACAGCGATAGAATGGACGTCTTGCTGAACCTTTTGCCGTATGGCTGCATCTGGTAATAATAAATCTACGCCGCCTATGCCCAAGGTTTTCTTTTTTAGCACCTATAGAACTGGCTGTTACTTTAATCTTTCAATCAAAAATTTATTCTTAAAGTTATAATTGAAGTTAAGACAATTTCTTAATAGTATATTATGATATTAATTTATAATGGAAGGGATTATGGCACTAACGAAAATTTAGCGCATGAGCGTAGCAAATGCGATAATTTCATGAGTGCCATAATCCCGCATTGTAAATTTATTATTATTTATAATTTTTATTATAAATGATTAATTTATTGTAAGGATACCTTTTATAAAAACCGTTTTTATCTTTATGTAATATGTTTACATTTTGTGAGTGCTAGTTAAACATTACGAAATTAAATATTTCTTTTAGTTATTTTTCGATCTAAGAGCTTTGGTAACAGTGACGTAATAGGAAATTCCCCGAAAAGCAGACTTAAATAAATAAATACCAGACAAATATTTTATTGCACTAAAACAATAAATATTTTTTTTAATAATTGTTAATGAAAATCTATAACTATATATATCTATATAAGTCTTAAATAAAACCTAAATTGTTAAATATTCCTTAGTAGTTTATTAAAAAAATTATATATTATATTATTATATACCGAGTTTATGGAATCTAATTTTAGTTCTAAACTTTAAACTTGAAAGTTTTTAAGATTCACATCTCTCAAAATAAATAGTTAAAAAAAATTAAAATTGTATTTTTCAAAAAGTTGTGATGTAAAAAATCTGGCTCAAAAATTTCATTTTTACAAAAACTGCAGTTTTTTGTTTACATATAGTATACCTACAAACTTTTTTAATCCATAGACAGTATACAAAAATGTCAGTACCTGTTACTGGCCAAATCACTGTTGCGACAGTTGTTGACAAATGGATAACATGTTATCATAAAAATACTAACGTTACCTTTATTTGCTATAAATATATCAAAATTCCAACATGAATTACTTGAAATTCAGAATTTACAGTGCAAAAAAAATATTTTCAAACGTTTTAAAAATAATAAAAGCGACGAATTGTCACCTTTTTGTCACTAATTAAGAAATTTTATTATTATTATTATTTTAATTTTTAGAATCTGGTTAGAATTTGGTTGTCTCAAATAGTCTTGTTTTTTTGTAGTTTTTGTATCATTAGATTTTTTTCGATTTTTCTTTCTCTTTAATTGGAGTTTTCAATTGTTAAAAAAGTTGTAACATCTCAAAAAAAAATGTTTAAGATATATCTTGACAAAAATAAAAGAACATGAAAAAAATTTGATGAAGCTTGAATATATAGGGTGTTCCATTTAAAAAATCCAAGTTATAGCTATTCAAATATTGTACAAAATAAGAGTTTCTAGTGAACACCCTGTATGATAACAGCAAGTAATATTAGTGCCAAACGAAATACCAAATTTCAGTAATCAATTACTAATAATAATGCTAAAAATGTACCTTGATTTTTGCAAACTCAAAATTTGTTAGAATAACACGATAAATGAAGACAAGATTTGATTATTTTGTCTGTTAACTACTTTATTTTTTTTATCTTAAATTTATCGATTAAGAAGTTTGCACAAATGTTAGTTATTATGTACATTTATTTTTTGATTCAGTGAGATAAAATTTGTATGGGCTAGTCTACCGGGAAATTTCCAATTACATTAATGTTATCAGAGATATTAAAAAACAAACAAGAAAAATAAATAAAAGTTATACTAAATTTTGATTCGTTTCAACAGCAATGTAAACATTGTCCACGATAACCAAAGCAAAAACGACTTTGTTACTATAAAAATTACTTTTTTATTTTTTTGTTTTCTTTCTTTCTTTTGTTCTTTCTTTAACAATTTTTTATTTTTTTACAAAGTCGAAGTACAACAAGGCTCCGTGCTATTTCCCACCCTGTACGCGGTGTACACCTTCAAACATTAATTTTTACAAATGAAACCAATAATGCAAATTAGCGTTCTAAGAATAATTGAAAATTTTTCTACGCTCTGCTAGAAATACGGCAAATTGCAGAAAATGCCACGGTTCATTTGCTGTCGATGGCAATTTTCTGTATCGGGTCTGCAATTGTAACTTCAAAGTGCACTGATATTTGACAAAAAAAAAAAATAAAGGATTTTTTTAGTATATCAAAATTCAGTACCAACAAACATGGTGTATGTTGTAAATTAGAATATTATTATAAGGATTTGTATTTGCTTATTTGCTGTTTGAATAATAAGAAAAAAATATTTTATCTTTATCATATTTTATAGTTATATCTATATTTAAACACATATTCATCTGATAAAAATGTGTCAATTTTGAGTATTCTTGATTTTAGTCGAAGGAAAGATAAATTGTGTAGTTGTTTTAAAGTGTACTTTTTAACTCAGAATACTGAGCGTGTGTATTGTACTTAAAAGGTATTTATTAACACGATTTTTTGAGCTTTTATATAAAGATTAGTGTATTATGGTAACGTAAGTTAACATACAAAATGTTCGGAATGTCCGACATGTTCTCAAAGCTGAATTATCAAGGCACATCATTGAGTACGAGAAAAATATCATTAAGTTTTGAAAACTTAAATTTATACAATGTATACGTACAGAGAAGAAGATTCGCCAAGTAACATCATAAGTCAAAGTATAAAAAAAACTTGAAATGATTTTCTTTCAACATAAAAATGCTCTCTTTATTTTAATTAAATATGAAAAAAACAAGTTAATAAAACGACCATTTTTTTTATAACTTTAATTTTTTTTGTGGCGATTTTAACGGTTTAAAAACTTACATTTTTCTTAATTTTGAGGTTGTTCGGAAAACTACTTGGTTGTATGTTCAGACAAGATAAATTAATTCAGATAGTTAATTCTGCAAATCTTGATTTTTTTGGTGAATATTTGAAAAATAATGTTATTGGATTAAGTGAAATGAATTCTGTAAAAACATTTGAATTTTATCAGCTTAATGCTTCGGACAAAAATCAATGAAATCAAAAATTATATTATTTTTTAATTTTATAAATATCTTTAGTATTTCTGTATTTAAAGAAATAAAATCTTGAAATTTCTTAAGAGTTTATGAACCAAAAACTTAAGGTTTGCTTTATGTTGAGAACAATTGGAGTCTGAGGTGATGTAGCGAAGCGTACTTCTTTCTTTACCATATACATCAATCTCTAATCTATATCTATGTCTAAGGTTTGTAACAAAACGCAATAGTTAATCGGTCAATAAAAGTTATTGATGATCCAAGAGAGTAAAGTTTTACTTTTTATTACAAATGTAGCCACATAAATACTAAAAAAAAGACAAAACTTACAGAAAATATGTTATTAATGTTGTCAAGATTGTAGGAGCTATTCGTTCTATACAGGGTGTGTCGTGAGTCGCGGATAAACTTAACGAATTCATAAGTAGGTCTTTAAAAAAAAAAAAATGTGCTTTTTTTTCTTAAACCCGTTTAACTTCTTAAGAAGGACCCAGTTGCAAATACAGAAACTATAGAAACTGCGAAACATAATTTATCTGTCAAAAAATTTGATTTTTGGTAAAGTTTGATTTTGTTACACAACGACAGCATGTGCAGTTTGCAGTCGAAAGACATGTACACCGCACCGTGGACGTGATGGTATGGGGTGCCATTGCGTATGGTAGCCGGTCGCCTTTAGTGTTTGTTAGAGATAACATGACAGCCATCCATTATATTGACGATATTCTTCGACCGTCTATGTTACCCTATATTCAAGAGCCTCCAGAAGTCCTTTTTCAGCAGAACAACGCACGTCCTCATATTGCACGCGGTACAATGGGCTTCTTTGCAACGTCTAACTAAACCTCTTGTCGTGGCCTCCGAGATCTCCGGACCTTTCGCCCATTGAACACGTGTGGGACTTGATGGGTGTAAGAATATTCCAGTTAATTTCTCCTCCACAAACACTAGCTTCTCTGCAAGATGCTGTTCATGCAGCTTGGGACGCAATTTCTCAGGCTGATATAGACAATTTAATTTTATCAATGCCAAGACGAGTAACTGAGTGCTTAAGAAACAGAGGTAGTGCGACTCATTATTAACACTTCATCCATAGTTTGTGTTCCTTTTAGCTTGAAAATTTTATCGCTTACTTGTTATATGTTGTTCAATATATTACTAAAGAATGATCTTCTAAAAATCAGTATTACTGGGTGTTGCAATTTTTATGTCACTTAGTATAATTTGGAAAACCATTTGTGGGATAATCTTTCTTTGGCTGTGAGGTGGGACATGTGGTTACAGATGGATGGCGCTCTTTCACATTTTGCGTTGCCTGTGAGACAATGACTAAACAATAATTATTGAAATAGATGGATCGGACATGGTTTACCAAACGCCTAGCCTCCGCGTTCGCCGGATCTAAATCCTATAGACTTTTTCTTTGGGGAATACATGAAAAACATGGTATACCGTACGACCCCAACCTCTCTGGAAGAATTTTATGTTATTAGTAATTGATGTAATTTACTGACACTGATCAATGTCGAAGTTTCTTATCAACATATCTTTTATTTTTAAATCAAGATCACGGAGTGATTCATTAAGTGCATTGTGTTAATAATTAAAATTACACAAATTTTTTGTTTTTATTGTTTCAAATAAATTTTATTTTTCACAAAATTGATTTTTTTGTTCCAGAAGTTTGTAAGTGAACTGGGAATATATTTGGAAACCAAATATGCTCTTATTTTTGTTTCTAACGTCGATTCTAACATGTTTTGTTTGTCAGGAGACAAATAACACTGAATCCTATAACTCGGACAAATTTTTCACAGGTTGTATCAAACGTACTTTAAACGAAAATAAAAACATTATTTTTTAGAACAAACCAACAATTGGAATGACTGGATTCTTCAAAATGCCTCACAAAGTGTACTAGGACCTGTTACAGACGAACGGTTCTCAGGTACGCTTTTAGTTGAATTTGATTTTATTGTTTGTAACAAAATGTAGTTTGAACTTCGTTTTTTTTTAGACTTTAAATCAATTAGGAACAACTCCATGGTTTTTCGCTCGATTTCGTCGATGTCTTTTTCTGTACAGTCACCCCACGAAATTGAGTTTTCAATATTCAGCTCACCAATTGATATTCATAGTAAATATACGTTAAGAGATCAGAAAAACAGCAGTTGGTTTAACTACACAGTGTTGATAAACAGTGGTAATATTTGTGTGTTTAAAAATGACATTTTTTTCATCACACGTCAGGTTTCTCCTTTTTCGCATATTGAATTTAAAGCGACAGAAAATATTCTCTGGAAGATTCACGAATGTAAGGAAGTTTTTATTTTTCTCTTGTTACAATGTTAGTTTTAGATTCGCTGAGAACTGCCAATCACATTTCGATAAAACCAACGACCATTAATATTTCTCGACAAATACCTTATTTAACGATATATGCGTACCTTTGTGAACATTGTTATTTAGAAGTTATTTTACCAAAAAGTGGGCAACATAATCTAACTGTAACAAAAACTAATTTTCCGCAGTTGTGGGAACCTGTGACTTTGTTTATAACAAAAGAGACGAATATGACACTAATTAGAAAGACGATGAATGGGAGATACGATGGATATTGGGCTGTTGATATAAGACCTTTCCAAAATGAACAATCAGGTAATGTTAACGTTTATTGTTATTTTTAAATATAAAACCTTACGGACACTAGCCAGAGAAAAATTAACAAATACATATGATTGAAAAATACGTTTTTCGAAAACTGTCATCAAAGGTTGACATTTTCGTTGAATTTTAAATTGTCGAAGTGAGTTTTTTTTGTTTACAGGATGTAAAAGTCTTTTGCAATCTAGAACAAAAAAAAAGTTTTACGTTCAGCAATTTTTGATTAAAAAAGAGGTCACAATTTGGGAGAATTTTTATTATTTATTTTGAGCAATATTTAAATGTAAATTTGAACAGTATATTATAATATAATATTTTATTAATATTATATTTATATAATATTATATAAAATAGATAACTTGAAAAATACAAAAAAAATGTATATTTCTGAAAAAACTCGAAAAATCTAGGAAGTACCAAAAAATCTTAAATTTCCAAAAAAAAAAACTTAAAAGACCTAGGAAATTCAGAAAAAAAATAAAAATCTGAAATTTTGCCTCTAAAAGTTCTTTTGGATATTTTTATACTTTTTTAAATTTTAAATTATTTCAATTTGCATGCATTAGATTTTCTACATCTTTAATTTTTTTCCGGAAATCGTCTTGGAAACAACATTTTCATGCTTATTTACCCGCAGGAAAATCGAATTTTAATTAAATTACTAATTTTTAATTTAATAAATAATTTTCACAAATATCAAGTACGTCAATTTTCTTCGTTTCCAGGGCGAAATGAAAAAAAATAGTAAACAAACAAAACCAATTGATTTTTGTCAGTGTATGTTTGAATTATTGAAGTCATATTTTTCCTTGACGACGAAAAATGTTTTTATTTTTAAACAAAGTTATCCTCTTTTTGTTAGGTTTGAGCAATAAAAATAATTTATTTGCAAATGAAGTGTGCAAATGTTCCTATTTTGATAGGTATCAAAAAGATTGTCAAAGAGGTAAGTTTCTCTTTAGTTTATTAAATTATCTTTAAAATTAATTTAAAAAATTCTAGCTCCACGCGTAAAGTTTTCTCACGTTGAATTCATAAATAATTCTGCCCTAATGGTTTACTGGAATATTGATAAAAAGTGCAAAATCGATCACTTCAAATTCAGTTTCCAAAACAAAACACACGAAACGAAACGTTTCTCGTATTTGTTAGGAAATTTAAAACCTTGCATAAATCAAATTTTTGTTGCTGCAGTAGTTAATGGAACTAATGGAGAAGACACAAACAAAATAATTGAAACGATGCCACGTAAGTTGATAAGAATAACATATAAATAAGTAAATAATTTTATTAAGTAAGATTGAAACCTTCAGTTTTTTTTCACAAAATTTGCTTGTTTTAGAATCGCCTTATTTTTATTAGAGACAGTAGATAATAATAGTTTTTTTAATATGTATAACATATTCAATAAAGTTTCACGGTAAAAAGTTAATATTAAATATATTTGCTACCACTTAAAAATAATTGTTACATTTTTTTTTTGAGAAAATCATTAATGTAAAAAGCTAACATGAATACAGTGATTTTTTTAACAAAAACAAACTTAACATATGACCGATAGAGTTATTTACAGCTCAATAAGAAAAGACAATATTTTTTTTAAAAACAACTTGATGAATGGAGTGGAGTTTATAGTGACAGTATCCAAAAAATTGTTTACTGTTCAAGTTGACGTTTCTCTTTTCTGCTATAAGCACAGGCGCAAAATCTTATATTTTTCTCAATTGTTACATAAATAACTATTTTGCATTTTTGTTAAATTATGTTCTTATTAGTTGTAATATTTTTGGAGTAACATCAGATTATATTTGCAATCATGAGCGTAATTTAACATTGTGCATGTCTTTTATAATCGTTTCTATAAAACTGAACGACTTATTTATTTTTTGTTTTTAGCTCCAACATCACTTCAACTTGTTTCTCTTGGTAAAAGAAGTAGAATAATTATTTTTAAATTAGAAATAGAAGAAGAGAGTAAATGCGGTTCTATAAAACTCTTCACTACGTGCCATTCTAATATAACTAGAGAATTGCAGTTATCTCACAGTGGAAATGATTCCTCTGGGTACTTTGCTCAAGACGAATACCCAACAAATACAACTATTTCTTGTACCAGTTTTACCACAAATTTTGTACAAAGCTCATCAAAATATCCGTTTACTTTGTTCGAAACACAAGCGGGTTTCTACAATTTTACTTTTCCAATTCCATTTGAATTACAAAATCTAAATAATTTTTACAATATATCTATAAAAGAACATGAAATAAAGTGTAGTTACAATGAAACTCATCCTGAAATTGCAAAAATCACACACGAACTTACTTACGACACATCTTGGAAACTCTATAAAGTGTGTTATTCGGGACAACGCAACGGTTTTTCAAACTTAACTGATTGCATCGTAACAAATCAAACCTCCACAGATCTGTTTCTCCAACCTCTTCGAAAGTATTCGGTCAACGTTACGATTGTGACGGAAACTTTTACCTCACCTTCTATTTCTCTGCCTATATTCGAATCGAAGCCTGGTGGTAGGTCATCAAGTTGGTCATCATCAATATTTTGTTAACAAATGCATGTTAGTTCCAGTTTTGAATGCAAGCTATACTCCATCGATCACAAGAAATGCAAAGGCTAACTTTACTTTATTGAAAAATTTATTTAGTGACGTCAACGGTAGAATTATTGCTTATGCTTTGATTCTGTCGACGAAAGAATGGAATCAAACGAATTTTGGTTTTTGGAACGGAAGTAACGAAACGTGGCCTCCTTTACCAGAGGATTCAAGACAACTTACGCCAAATTTTTGGAATCCGTTTAAAGGTGTGTTAATAATATGTACATAGAAATACAAATGCACCAAAAAAATTTCAGATAAGAACCATTATTTGTTTGTTATTGGTTCCGGAGATGAGTGTCATGAAGAAATTGTTTGTAATCCACCTCTGGAACCCAATAAAGAGTATTGGTTGGTTGTAAGAGCGTTAACTGAAGCAGCTTATAAAGACAGTTCTGTTTTATTTTTTAAAACAGGTAATAACAAAGTACATAAATAATAAATATAGCGATGATTTTGGAACTTGCAGAAAGCGACACAGAAAAGAGCAAAATTTTATATTCGCTACTTAGTTTAATTATATTTTTTTCAATGTTATTTATTATTGTTATGTGTAAAATTTATCTGAAACCAAAAACCTCCCGCACCCTTCCAACCTCAGAGAATGTAGAAGAATCGAACTTTTTATTCGAGTTAGAAATGTTCACAGTTATCGAAGTTGTACAATTCGACCAATTTTTGTCGAATCAATTTCCCGATAAACTAAAATTAGAATTTGATGTAAGTAAATTCAATTTTTTTTTTGATTCAACATATTTATGTTTTTTTTATTTTAGACATTTGTAGTGAGCGAAACACAACCTATAACAATTGCTTTACAACCCTTCAATATTAACAAGAATCGAAAAAAGGATAAATATTTACCATGTATGATTCATTGTTTGACTCCTTGTTCATTTTCATTGTTTTTTTGATTTTTTAGATGATTCCAACAGAGTTATTTTGAGGAATTTGCCTGGCGTCAGCAGAGGAAATTACATAAATGCCAGCTATATTGACGTAATTATTTTTATTTTTTTTTATTCTACACATTGACGTGACAACTAAGCATGACAACCGCAAGATGACTACTTAGTTTGAGTAATAATTGTCAATTAACTTTTTTACATCGTACAGAAGGATCCGGCGCTCACGATCAGAAACGGTTAGGTACATAAAACTTAAAATTGCGTTCGCACGTTCAAACACTCATGCTAGCGTATCTGGTTTAAACATTTCTTGCGTATTTAAAATGTGTACATTAAATAGTTGCGTTTAAAATTCAATATTCAAAATTATAAATATTCAGATAAATTAACTTCAATCGAAGATCAGTATTACTTTCTTCTCTGTGTACAGGACACTGTAGTGTATACTTGCGGAGAAAAGCTATTTTTGTTTTGAAGAGGTACACAATTTCAACAAAAATTAACCTTTAGATGGTTATGGTTTTTCTATTTAAACATATTATTGACTCATGTCCACAAACTGTTATAAACATAATTATTTCATTGCTTTTAGTTTCACAACAAAACTTAACAACAATTTTTTTTGTGTTTAAAGGGCTATAATCGAACTAAAGCTTACATAGCAGCTCAAGGTCCAAAATTTAGTACAATTAAAAACTTTTGGTCTATGATTTGGCAAGAAAATATTGAAATTATTGTTATGGGGTCCAACACCTTCGAAAACAAACAGGTAAAAATGTTGTTACTTTTTTTTTGTATTTCTTCTTACACTAAGTTTTTAGAGAATGTGTGCCGAATATTGGCCACCGAAGGAAAACGTAATTTTTGAGTGTGGCAGAATGACAATAACAACAATCAGTCAATCAATTCACGATTGCTATATTCGGCGTAAATTTGAAGTTTTTTATGACGGAAATAAAAAAGTGATCGTTCAATTCCAAATAAAATGGATTTCTGATTCAAAACAATATTTTCCTAACCATCTTTTGCCAGCTCTTAAATTCTTGCAAGAAAATGAGAATATGTCCAATCCTATTCTGGTTCATTCTGGGTTTGTTTTTTTACAATTTTTTAGCGGGTTTACAAATGTGTTTTTAGATACGGTGTTGGCAGAACTGGAGTTATTATACTCTGTGACTTGGCGCTCCAAATGATCAAAGAAAAAGGAAAAGTAGATTTTTACTACTTGACCAAGATCTTAAAGCTGCAACGACATCTAATGATTAAAAATTTGGTCAGTTGAATATGATAACGATAGGAAATTGTTATTCAGTTTGGTTGTAGGAACACTATGCTTTAGCTCACATAACTGTCAAAGAATACATCATGGACCAAGAAAATCCTTTTCAAAATTCCGTTGATAGAACCACTAAAAGACAGCAACTTGAATATTTGGAATATGCTCCAGAAAATGACTCCCGAAGTAAAAATTAAAAGGAAAGGTTTACCCTCGATTCCTACAGGTCAGTAAAAATACTAAACTTTTTTTTTATTATTAATTAATTATTAATTAAAAAAAAATAGTGTTTCGCTATGGAGATGGCGGTAAATTCTTAGTTTCACAAGAACCAAAGTTTGAGAATTTTGCAGTATTCTGGATAACCGTCGCCGATGAATCTATAGAATATATAATATTTTTGAACAGGGTTTGTAATTTATAATTATTCCATTTAAAAAGTATTTTATTAAAAATGTTGTTTATTAGAAAATTCCTTTCCGGAATATTTCATTTAAGGGAGAAAAGGAAGTTATTCAATTGAATTTTGTAACCACAAATGAAGCAAGCTTTTGTACAGTTAAAAAGTTTTCTCTCTTGATTTACGATGCCGTTTCCAAAGAGGTAAATAATTTTAAGTTAAGAAAAAAGAAACAAAAACTTAAATTCTAGATTATCGTTAATCGAAACGTTTATGTGTTTGAATTCAACGAATGGAAACCAAAAAGTCTGTTGCCCAGTTCCATTGAACATTTCGTTCAGTTGGTGGATGCTGTCAATAAAATACTACGAAAACCGATCTTGGTTTTATGTAGGTGAGTAGAGCACAAATGTTTAAAAGTGTTATCTTTGTAAAAGTTTTTTTAGTGATGTTACTTAAACTAAATTTTAAAAATTGATTTTAAATTATTTAAGAAAAAAATTAATAATAAGTTTTTCTTTATCAAAAAAATTTACATAATTTTGTTTTTAGTGTTAGATTATGTTAAATTTTAACTCACTATATATGATTTTACTGATAAATTGCATACTCTAAATATTCGGGTTTGTATGAAATTTATTTTTATACAAATTTATTTTTGCCTATTTATTTAGTAATTAATGTATAATAAAATAATATTTTTACAGTGATGGCTCCACCGCCAGCGGATTATTCGTGGTAGTGTCGCACGCCCTTGAACAGTACAAAACAGAATTAGAAGTGGACGTATGTGCGGCAATAAGAGTTGGGAGACGAAGTGGTAGAAAATTTGTCGAATCTGAGGTAAGTCACAGACCGGCATTTCAAAATGTTATGCCTTTTTTTTTAGAAACAACTAAAATATATTCATAAATGTGTAACTGAGTTTTGCAGAAGCAACGAAAGGTACCAAACTATAGATTTTGCCTGAGTTTTGTTTATGTTTGTATATATGTATAAGTAGATGGATTGTTATATTTATTTAATAAATGTATTCTATTGTTATATTAGTGTTTTGAATAAACTTAACAACTTTTTCGATATGAACGAAAACGGTATGAAAACCTCATAGACTTGTTTACAAATCCATAACCCAAATTATTTAGTGAAAACAAAACGCCAACTGCTTCTTTCCCATATCCCTAAAAGCCCTTTTACTGCTGTTCAAAGCCACCCAATGCTTTTCTCATGGTTTTTGAATTTCGTGTCGTACCTCTGACCTGACTGAAATTAAATATGGGCGCGTATGTTTATGACATTTCATTCTGGTATTAAATATCCCTGGGATATATTGCATAGAAAATATGATGAAAACAGTGCATAATTGTTATCTAAATTTTTCTATAAAAGTGCCACATTTGCAAAAAGCAATTGAGCGCCGAGGATGTAGAAAAAAAATTCAAAGACCAAGCCACGTTAGCATCCATGTAAAAAGAGTAATTGCGTTATTAAAAAATAAATATGAATTTTTTTAAGGTATATTTCCGATTACCGGTTAAACAAACATGAGAATGAATTCGCCCTCGTTGATGAAATTGTTGTGTGTGCTACAGACTGAAAATAACAATAAAACATAAAATGCAAACTTGTTTTTTATTTACATCTTCCTGTCGATATTGCGTCTAATTCGATACATTGAAAATGAAACCATTCAATTTCACATATTGTGAATCACACCATCATCTTCTTTACAACATATGTAATACACTGGGAGTTTGCTAGGGCCAGCTTGAACATCTGGAATTTCTCCATATGACGTAAACGTTGCAATTCTAGAAGATTGTGCAACTACCGAGGTTGTTGCAGCTGTCACATCTTTTGATGATAGTTCCTTCCTATTTTTCCAAAATTAGGATGGTCAGCTTGCATAATTTTTTCCAATTGCTTTATTAGCCGATTTTTCATGTTGACAACCATAATCTGTAGTTCTACTTCTAAATGTGTACTTGAAAGGTTAGCAAACGAACTTTAGCAATGAAATTGAGGGTCCGTCCACTTTGGTACGGTAACAACTTTTAAACTGTGAAGCTGTTATTTTTCTCAATTAATCCTTTTGCAATCTTCTCCAGAAAGGCTAATATCCACAGAGGCTCCTACAATAAACAAACAAAAACCACTTCTGTAATATAACATAATATAAATGTTATAAAACTCACCGATTCTTCGCAGTTCTTCAAGTCCTCGTTGTTCATACTTTTCTTGATAAAATGTTGTTAATAACTCTTGCAACTTACTTGCAAAACGCTCTGTTATTGTATGCAATGCAGACTTTGCTCCCGCTTCATCCAATTTTTGTAAAATACATTCATCCCACTTTTGCTTATAGGAGGTATACGTGCTTCTTTGTCTTTTGACCTATCATGAGCTGGAGTATCTTCTTCTCGTCTAATTTTCTTTGACACACTGAAATCTATGTGTCTGATCATTTTTGGGGCTGCAAATTTTGTTGTCGGTACCATCCAGTATGCCCTTTTTCCTGTCCTTGATACCACATCTCTGCTTCGTAAACAGTAAGAATGTCAACTCCAACATGTTATTATTTTCCCTTCTTTTTTGGTTATTATCCGTGGTGACGAAAGTTTTTCGTTCAGGCGTCGAAAATGCATGACCTAAAATCAAAACAAATAATCCGATCGTTCAATTTTAATCATATATCTATACTACCATAACCCAACTTTTTCACCACTGTGCTTCGGAAGCAGTAAAAATGTCAGCTCCAACATGTTATTATTTCCCCTTCTTTTTTGGTTATTATCCGTGGCGACGAGAGTTTTTCGTTCAGGCGTCGAAAATGCATGACCTAAAATTAAAACAAATAGTCCGATCGTATAATTTTAAACTTAAATCTACACTACCATAACCTAACTTTTTCACCGAAGCACAGATTCTGCTTCGTAACCAGTAAAAGTGTCAGCTCCAACATGTAATTATTTCCCCTTCTTTTTTGGTTATTATCCGCGGTGACGAGAGTTTTTCGTTCAGGCGTCGAAAATGCATGACCTAAAATTAAAACAAATAATCCGATCGTTCAATTTTAATCTTACATTTATACTACCATAACCTAACTTTTTCACCCAAGCACAGACAGGCTGAACTTCCCAAGTATATCGGGTTTTAAGCGGTTCTTCCAACTGCTTGCAATAATTACTGTATTCCAGCACTGGAACGTAATGAAGACGACCAAAGTTCCGTTGAACTCTGTCCCACAACCTCCGAACGAAATATGACGAAATGTCTTTGTTCTCCGTGGTCGACTGGTGACGTCATGCGCACGCACGAGCTCAATTGTGACGTAACACTTAGCTAGTCCAAAAACCGCACCAAACATTCAGTGATACCAACATTAAATAAATGAAACTAGCAACTAAAGTAACTGGTAACTGGTGAACACTGTTAAATTCAAATTACTTCATTGCGATTTTGTCGAATATGTTGAATTTAAACTGTTCGTATGAATAAAACTATATTACTGCAATAAAATAATACAGCATTTAACTATTTAAATATTGTATAGATGTACCCATATTGTATTACTTGATAGATTTTGTTTATGTTATCTGATTAATAATATTTCATACTGTTATTATTTAGTAATTTGTTTTATAAGTGTTTGTGTTTAATTATTCACTATGGAGGCGAATAAAAGTCAGCACTGTGATAAAATATTTTCCAACGGCAGTTCAAGAAATAGGCACGTCAAAACAATTCATCAGCAAGTTATAGAAAATCAAACGAAGAGTCATATTATGTGCTCATTGTGCAAAGATATAGTAAAACCTCAAAAACATGAAAATTTGAGCAAGCATCAAAGTGAAATTAATGGTGTACCTAAGTACAGAACAAGTCAATTTAACCTTTTCTAGCAAACAAGAACATCAAGATTGTTAAACGCCAATAGAATAGAAGTAAACTATGAGTTTCTAGAAGAATGAAAAATAAGAGCTTCACTGCGGTAAGTATATTATTCGTGCAACCAAAGCAATGAAATTGGTAAATTCCGTTGTATTATTATTTATTCATAAACTGATGAAAAATATCATTTGAGATATGAAAGCAAATGCAAGATTAGATCAGAAAAGTGGAGGATCCATAAAAATTCCTGGAGTGTGTCCTTCTCGTTTAATTACTAAATTATATGACAATGGAAATATTCACCTATTTAAATTAATAACTAATTTATAACTGCCACGATAATTAATTAATTTTACAATTTTACAGAACATGGTTTAAGTCCCAGAATTCCAGCACGAGATGTCCCGCCTTGACCCCAGAACTTCGCAGAAATAGACTCACTTTTACCTAAAATCATGTGAACTGGAGAAATGACGATTGGAAGAGAGTTTTGTTTTCGGACCAGTCTAGATTTTGTCTTAACACTTGTCACAGACGAGTAGGTATCGAAGGTCGGGAAAACGATTCGCACAGTGCAATATTATTCCTGATGTGCGTTTTGGTGGCGGTTCTGTAATGGTGTGGGCAGGCATCTCGTTGGAAGCTCGTACCGAGCTTGTTGTTCTTCCGAGGGATAATCTTAATGTAGATTCGTACATTAGGACTATATTGCAACCTTATCAACCTTTTATTGGACAAAATTTCCTCTTTATGCACGATAATGCGCGGCCTCACACTGCGGCAGTTCTACAGACTGTCCAAACTGAAACGCCACCGTGGCCAGCACGAAGTCCTGACCTCAATCGCATTGAACACCTATGGGACACGATGGGAAAATGCATTAAACAGCAACCGCACCGACCTGAATCTTCGCCTTAACCAGATATGGGAAGCATTTGACCAGGATGTGGTAATAAATCTGATTTCCAGTATGCCACGTCGGTGCCACGACGTTATCAGAGCAGGAGGAGCGGAGGTCTTTGTGTTTTCGAAAATTGAATTTTCTTTCTTTTAGTAAATTTTGTTATTTCTTTCATAAATTCTTAATATGGTATGAGTTAGTTGTTGATTTATTGTTTTTAAACAGTTTCTGAATATATTAGAAATACATTATTTATTTAAGTCACTTGTATATTAAATTTTCACGGTGATGCGACAATTTTGCGGGCCAGTGTATTATAATGCTTGGGTGAAAGTAATGGAAAATAAGCCAAGAAAACTTTTATACACGTGGCATGTGATAAAGATTTAGAATTCTCAAGGAAAAAGTAAAATTAAAAGTCAGGAAATAAAGAGATATGAAATTTTTTTTAAACCAAACCAAAGTAGACAAATTTTTTAAATTAACAGAATAAAAGTGATTTTTTGCATTACCTACAAAAGTATGTGTAACTGGTGATACCAAATATGAATATTTTATATTATTCCTTTTCTTTGTAGATATTATTTTCAGAGTGAAGATGTGATTAGTATGTGGGCAGTGTGGGCACATTGTTACAGGCTAATACAAACAAATTAAAAAGAAGAATAAATCTTATTGTAGACGAACTTTTGGATAAAATACAAGACTTAGTGGATGCAAAAAAATGGCAAAGGATTTTAAATATGAAAAGACCAAATGCAAATAGTTACCAAGGTCAAATAATTATTGATCACATTTTTGCCACTGGATTTGATCAGCTGGTTTGTAGATGACGTGTTGTTTTAAATTGCATTCATCACATTCGAACCACTGAATTTCGTGGTTTTGGAAGTGTTTTTGGATTTTATGGTTTGTGAGATATGACTTGTAAGTTGTTTTGTAATCGTAGTGATCACATTTGTGACGGTTGATTCCTAGATGTTGGTAATTGTGATGTCGTAACACCTCTTTTGTTGCCGCTCTGTAAATACATTTCTCACATTGAAACCACTGAATCCTAACTGGATGTGTTTTGAGTTTGTGTCTTTTTAAGTATGGTTCTCGCTTCACTTTGTATTCGCATTGATCACATGTAAAACACTGATATGTGTTTGCGAGGTTTTGAAATGCGAAATGTTCATTATAGAGTGAGTTTCGTAATTGCAGTTTTCACAGATGTAACAGTTTGTGACATTTTGTGATACTGTTTGACAGTTTTGAACGTGTTGCTTGAGACAGACTGTTAGTTCCGTGGTAAAGTCGCAGTTGCTGCACTTGTACAGATCAATCTGGCTATCTTCACAGTTGAAAAGTTTTATTTTAGGATTGTTTTCCATGATTTTCAGGCTATTGATAAATTCAGTCGAAACATGTACAAATTAGTGATAAATACTTACTGAAGTTAGCCGCAGTTCTGCTGATTAGCTTGGAGACAACAACAAGCGTGGAAATGGAATTTTGCAATTTTCACAATTTGTGTTAATTGCAATTATAATCACAGATGCAATTTTTATTATTTGTAGACCTAACCCGACCAGGGCTCAAATCAACGGCTAACTTCAGACAACAGTAGCTGTCACTTTAGGTCCGCCCGGAATTTGAAAGAGGCCGCTATTTTTAAATGTTAAATTTACAATTTTTTTTTAAATGAAAATTCCTTGATAATAGCTCGTGCAATTTTTGTTTTTTTATTACTCATTTTTAACATTTAACACTTATTAAAGCTTGAATTGTATATTAATTGTAGTTTTTCTGAATCTAAAATTTTGAACAATTTAAGCAAATAAAAATTGAAGATGCTTTTAGACGACTCAAATCAGGTTTTTTCTTAAAGTTGGCAACCTTTGAATTGAGACCTGATTTACGGTACCTAAAACCTCAGAAATACAATGGCGTTTTGGTATTTGTTCTAGCTATACAAACTCAAAAGGTTTAAACATTTTGTTGATCACTGGCATAGCTCCTTGATGGAAAGGCAGCAACAAATCAAATCGCCTCTTTTCCATCGATCACCTACTGCGCATGCGCAAACCGAACATTAAGTACCGAAAGTCACATGTTTGTTTTCTGCCGGTTTTCAATTTTCCTGTGTTTTTTCTCATTTCCAGTGGATTTTAGCGACATTTTGTAACAAAAGTGCACAACTTGAGGTTATTTTTCCGGAAGAGGCGTTGTAGGTTAGGTAAGAGAATTGTTCACTTCATTTTTGTGAGCTTTTAATTACAGCGAGTACAAATGTGTATTTTTAGTAAACATGGGGCTCTGCAAGATTTCATTTGGCGTATTGGATATTTCACACTGGCTGGGGGCATCTCAAGAGTGTACCAGAAGGGCGGAGGTATTTCTAGCAGCTACTTTCGGCGTCTCGTTGTAAACCATCATCGGACCCTTTTATGAAAGGTACGAAACTTTTTTAATAAGGCTTTTGTAGTTGCGACACCAATCTCGTAATCGACTCTTAGAAATATTTGGTAATGTTGGTACAGTTTTTTCGTAGAGATTTTGCGGTGCTATAATGAACTGTCCAAACTTAGATAAAATATTTTATTTCAGAGTACATAGATTAAAAAATTACAACAGAGTTATATACAAATTTATTCATAACAAAAATTCAGCAAAAATCAACTTTGTGGGACATACCATAGATAACAAACTTGATATTGGTAACTATTATGTACAGTTTATTTACAAAAGGCAAGTAGGTCTCTATGGAATTTTTTACTTCCGAATAGTTTTTAGAAAGTCTTCGTTTACTAATTGTGTTAATAATTACGTACAAATTATTATGTGCAAGAATCCATAATTTTTGTTGAAAGTAGGAGAAATTGTGTGAAAATCTTCGTCTGAGTTAACGATAGGACGTCTAAATTGTGGGTTATCTCCAGAAAAATAGGCTCCAATTATTCTGTTGCTTGTAGATTCTAGCAAGTAATCTAGAAATGAAACGATTAAAAGTCAAATAACAATTTCTTGGTGCCTTACCATTAAAATGTGGTTTCATGGTAAGACATAAGTGGGCGAAATTTCCAGGATCTATGAATGTGTTTAGTTCAGTGATTAAAAAACATTACACTATTTCATCCTTGGAAGTTTCTACTTCTAGATTACTTTGTGGAAGTTTTCTTTCAATGAACAGTGTGGTCTGACGTAAGAATGATTCTAACAGATGACCTAGAAATGTAGAGACTAGAATTAAAACAACTACTTCCGTGATGCATTACTCCTAATATCTGGTCTCATCCTAAGACAGACGTCGCAATGTAATGACAATGTGCAAACCTCTAAAGTCTGTAACTTTCTTAGTGCAGTACGTCCTAAACAGTGAAAGGTTGAACATATTTATGTACCAAATTTTTTTTACCTTTTTGGAAAAGCGCCACATCCTCAAATGGTGACTCTTTTGTGATCCTTCTAAATAGTTTTTTGCTATCTGCGAACAAGCTAAAAACATTGAGCACAACGTAAGATTGAAATCAATATAAACTCACCATAATGGATCAGATGAAATGAAACCAATTTTTGAAGCAGATTTTGGAACGAGGTGGGAAAAAGTATTATTAACAGTTAGACTTAAGAATTTCGTTACAAATTCTTTTATGCGATAGACTACAATTATGCTTAATTTTAAAAGAGTTGTTTTTCGATTCATACTTTAAAATAAGTTACGATATCAGATTTTCCTTCTTCATGGGCATAATAAATCAGCAGATTACCAAAATTATCTGCAACGTTTATCGGTGATCCTTTATCCACCAACATTTGTACCGTTTCAGTTGTGCCCCCTTTACAAGCGTAATGAATTGGTAACAAACCATTTTTATCAGCAACATTTAAATTAACACGTTTTTCTGTTAGGAATTCTAGTATTAAATGTCCATACTGACAGTTGGTACAAGCATAGTGAATTGGTAAGACACCCTCTTTGTCAGGGATCTTAACATCTGAGCCTTTATTTACCAACAATTCAACTGTTTTAAACTTTCCACTTTTACAAGCGTAATGAATTGGCAACAGATCATTTGAATCAACAACATTAAGTTTAACACCCTTTTTTCGTAAAAATTGTACTACCCAATGACCATCCATTGCATTATTAGCACAAGCATAATGGATTGGTAATATCCCTTCTTTATCGGGGATATCAACATCAACATTTTTCTTTACCAACAGTTTAACAATTTGGAATAAACCACTTTTGCAAGCATGGTGAATTGGTGACAAACCATTCGAATCTACATCTAATTTGACGCCTCTGTTTAGTAAAAATTGTACTATTTCATGTCTATACTCACGATTAGCACAAACATAATGAAATGGTGACATACCCTCTTTGTCGGGGACGTTAACATCTGAACTTCTGCTTACCAATAATTCAACTGTTTCGGCTGAGCCACTTTTACAAGCGTAATGAATTGGTAACAAACCATTTGAATCGACAACGTTTAATTTAACTCCTCTTTCTATCAAAAGTTACACTGTCGAACATCCATCATAAGAATTATGACCACAAGCATAGTGAATTAGAAACACACCCTTTTCATCTTTGCCAGAAGAACCTAGATTAAAGCTAAAAAGTGAATCTTGTATTACGGATATCGAGTTCTATTCTGCTTTTCTAGACATTGTAGCAGCAAGGTTGTTTTCTGGTAATTTGTAACAGTTTTAATTATAGTTTTATAATTGGTTTGTATAGGAGGAATTATTGTTTGGAATATACAGAATGAAGAGCAGGTTATAGCAAAAATTGATGGTCATGGAGATGGAGTTATACAGGTGTCTTGAATTACTAAAAAAATGTGCTGTTGGTATCATCTAGTCTAGATGGTTATGTTTTATTATGGGATTTTTTGTTGCTGAAATGGCTCTGACTCTAAAGGAGAGGTTGGTTTTAAGCAACTTTTAATTTTATAAAATAAGTGACCAAGACCTTGAAAAGTGTTGTAAAAAACATACAACATACTGTTTGCTAAATTCACCAAATCTTTAATTTACTTCATATTTAAAAAAAAATGTATGTAGAAACATGTGGTTTTAATATAGAGTTTACACGTTAAACCAAATACGGAATTAAGTGTGGATCTCTAATAATTTGACAAAAATATATAAAAAAAAAAGTGTTTAACTCGCCCATAATTATCTACTTTAAAATGATTTTTGCAAGGCAATTTTATAGTGTGGTTCCATTAGTTTAAAAAAATATACGTTTTCTGTTATTAAAAAATCATCAGAAGTGTAACTTGTTTTAATTTCTCTAAACATGCACCTGAAATGTTATAAATCGGTGCTGAAGGTGGATTGGTAATTCAGTGTCTGCTCGGTACAAGGAAAGGTCATACATTTCCTAAGAAATATATAAGTACGGTTCTGGAAACGAACCCCGAAGGAGCAGGCACCCGAACACTTTTATGAGGATTAAGCTAAGTAGCCGGCATAAGCCTATTAACGTCCCACTGCGAGAGCAATAAAAGTACTTGATTTTGTTTTCAAATATTTCTAGAAATACTTTAATCTCAATGTTTATACACGGTGTCTCAGAACGCTCGCACGAAGAATTTATGTAAAAATTAACGAGCGTTCTGACCAAGCAAAATGTCGCAAGGTTGTTTTTTGCAATAAACAATAGCACACGCCCTTTTCATGTCCTTTACTTTTTCAACGGCACCCCACGTTTGGCTCGGAAAGAAATAGTCATGCAAAATCGTTGGCGTGAGCTTTTTCGCCGCCTCTTTTAGCTCAGGATCACACATCTTGAAAAATCCAAAAATCGAAGGATCAACAAAATGCAGCGAATTTAAACAATTAAAGTTACTCATAAGATGGAATGATTAATTACAACTGAAGGAAAACACATTATTTAAAAAAAACTAGACAAACTAAATGAGATAAAAATTATAACAATATAAAAAAAATGTAAACATTAAAAATAGTATATTAAGTACGGAGAACGGTAAGGGATGTTTACCGTTCGAAGACAATTGTTTGGAGGAGGAGCACAGCGACGACTCCAATTATTGTCTGAGAACGGTATCCCTTAAGGTTCGACGTGCTTATAACGTTTTTTGCACGATCGGAATTAAAATATACTGAGAATTTAAAACGAGAGAAATACGTCGAAATGATCAAATTAAGTGATGTGAGTGCTATGACATATATCATTAGGCAACTATTCGGTTGTTGATCAATCAGTGAAATTTTTTTCATATAATTGTGCGCGGTTTTTGGCGTCTTTTGATTGCTTTGTGCTTCAATCATGAGCGATTTGGAAAGTGAAATAGACGAAATAGAAGAGCCATGGGATATTGGATGTTCAGCGGTAATACCTGATAAGTCAAGAACCCGTTACGAGAATATCTACAAAATTTTCAAAGAGTGGTGCAGAGAGAAAAACGTAGCTATTACTGAGAAGGTTTTGTTGGCTTACTTCGTTAAAAGAAATAGTACGCTGAAGAGCCCAGGAAGTCTATGTCGAAGATTCATTGCAAAATAAGATCGAATTTGCTGATAAAATTTTATCTACTGGTGGTGACGTCGACGTTCGCTTGGATTGTGTTAATGAAAACAAAAATCCCAACGCATCAGTTTCTATTGCTTCCAGTACAAATAAAAAATGTGTAATTGCAATTGGAAGTAATAGCACAAATTGTACTTTTGATATAAAAAATTTCACCAATAAAGATTAAACTAATTTGGATTGTTATTTGAAAAGGCGTCGGTAAGTATTTTTGTCGTTCAGTTTTTAGATCGGTAAGTAATTTTACCGACGCCTTTTGGTAAACTCCACTTACTGTCATGGAAACACCCACGGTAAACAATCAAAAATGACCCATCGTGCAAAAAAATATTAAAGAGATAAAAAAAGAAATTAGAACAAAAATAAAACCTATATTAACAGAAATTAACAAAAAATCCGAAATATTTACAAAAATATTAAAAACCAATTATCTGAAGTTTTCCAAAAAGTGAAGCACATTTATTTCCTGAATAAACACAGAAAATTACAGGACATTTTAAAAGATTCGAAAAATCAAAAAGATGAGAATATTTCGAATAGTTCTTTGGAAAGATTTTATCGAATGTTGGCAAAAAAGCAGAAATTTAAAAAAGTTTAGACGCATTTATGTAAAGTAAACTATGTTTGGAGATTAAGCACTTTATTTGTTTTGTAATATCTTTTTTTCAAGAATTCTAACAAATGTTTTGTTGGTGGAAAAGCTAAAATACACATAATTAAACATTGGATATGCGTATTTCAGCTACAAAAACCACCCATTTTTTCATCTTAAAAGTTTACAAATAATTTGTTCGACCTTAACAATAATATCACAATGTAAGACATAAATTCGGTTCTTGAGAGTAGTCATCGACCATAAAGTTGTTTTCGTTGTTGTTTGTTTACCATAAAGACTTGGTGACGTAGACTGGACTCAAAAATCTAGAGGAAAAAATATAATTAAATTTTGTACTTTTAATAGTTGAATGATTAATTAAATAGTGATGATGATAATTGATAAAGTTGTTTCATTTTAAATTGTAATTCTAAAAAACTTAACACGAGTTTGTTTGACGGATTAATTTTTGTCCGATAGGTAAGACAAACTGCACATATGAGTTTTAATGATGCAATTCTGTGTTAAAAAAAGAGTAAACGGTTTGTGAATGTACATTTGCAGAAATGTGTATAAGTAACATAATTTTTGCGATGCTGCTTTATTTTACACATTTATAATGTGTGGTGTATAACAGAGTGGATTTTCTTGAGGGAAGACATAAATGTTGGTAGACTCTATCTACTCACCGTTCGAAAAGGCTGCCTCCTATTTGAAAAGATTCAAGATCCAAGATTTTCAACAAAGAGTGAAAATTTTTCTGCAGTTTGCAGCATCAGACAAGAAAGTTACTTTAGATCATTTTTGGCTGCAATGAAAAAAAGCTTAAAACAAACTATTCAAAAAAAAACCTAAACTTACCTATTATAAAATTTTTGACTTTGTTTTACATCTAATCTGTCCTAAATGAGAGTAGTCCATCGAAATGAAACAGATTTTAAGAAAAATACTAATAATTTATTTGATAATATAAGCATTTTAGCATTCTGTTGCAATTTTTTTGAGATGGCGAAATAAAAATTAATATAAAATGTAAATGCATAACTTATGGCTAATTATTTAAGTTTTTGGAAGAGCACTTTGAAAATTTTAGTTTTTTCTTTTTTAATGATTTTGGATAAAAAATATACTACACTATTTTTTTTCGTTTGAAGTACAAAAATGAGTATTTTGAGATTTGCAAAATTGTTTACTTGCACTAAAAAGACTTTTGTGTACTAATGAAACAAATAACTATTACCTAGTTAATTAAAAAAAAACTACAATTTTCGTCAGTCCTCTTTGATAAGCGTAATATATTGGCAAGTTACCAAAATTATCTTTCACATCTATTCGTGATCCTTTCTGATATAAGAGCTTTATTGTTTCAGTAAAGCCGCTCTTGCAAGCATAATGAATTGGCAACAAACCATTCGAATCTACACAATTTAACTTAACACCTCTTTCTATTAAAAATTGTACAATTAAGAGTCCATTCCAATAATTAGCAGAAGCATAATGAATTGGTAACACACCCTCTTTATCGGGGACGTTGACATCTGAACCTTTATTTACCAATTGTTGAACTGTTTCAAATCGACCACTTTTACACACGTAATGAATTGGTAACAGACCCTCTTTATCGGGGACGTTGACATCTGAACCTTTATTTACCAATAGTTGAACTGTTTCAAATCGACCACTTTTACACACGTAATGAATTGGTAACAGAACCTCTTTATCGGGGACGTTGACATCTGAACCTTTATTTATCAATAGTTCAACTGTTTCAAATTCACCACTTTTACACGCGTAATGAATTGGTAACATACCATTCGAATCTACAGAATTTAACTTAACACCTCTGTTTATTAAAAATTGTACAACTGAAGAGCCATCCCGAACATTAGCAGAAGCATAATGAATTGGTAACACACCCTCTTTATCGGGGACGTTGACGTCTGAACCTTTATTTACCAATAGTTCAACTGTTTCAAATCGACCACTTTTACACGCGTAATGAATTGGTAACAGACCCTCTTTATCGGGGACCTTGACATCTGAACCTTTATTTACCAATAGTTGAACTGTTTCAAATCGACCACTTTTACTCGCGTAATGAATTGGTAACAGACCCTCTTTATCGGGGTCGTTGACATCTGAACCTTTATTTACCAATAGTTTAACAGTTTCAAATTGACCACTTTTACACGCGTAATGAATTGGTAACAGACCCTCTTTATCGGGGACCTTGACATCTGAACCTTTATTTACCAATAGTTGAACTGTTTCAAATCGACCACTTTTACTCACGTAATGAATTGGTAACAGACCCTCTTTATCGGGGACGTTGACATCTGAACCTTTATTTACCAATAGTTTAACAGTTTCAAATCGACCACTTTTACACGCGTAATGAATTGGTAACATACCATTCGAATCTACAGAATTTAACTTAACACCTCTTCTTATTAAAAATTGTACAATTAAAAGCCCATCCCAATAATTAGCAGAAGCATAATGAATTGGTAACACACCCTCTTTATCGGGGACGTTGACATCTGAACCTTTATTTACCAATAGTTCAACTGTTTCAAATCGACCACTTTTACACGCGTAATGAATTGGTAACAGACCCTCTTTATCGGGGACGTTGACATCTGAACCTTTATTTACCAATAGTTGAACTGTTTTAAATCGACCACTTTTACTCGCGTAATGAATTGGTAACAGACCCTCTTTATCGGGGACGTTGACATCTGAACCTTTATTTACCAATAGTTGAACTGTTTTAAATCGACCACTTTTACTCGCGTAATGAATTGGTAACAGACCCTCTTTATCGGGGACGTTGACATCTGAACCTTTATTTACCAATAGTTTAACAGTTTCAAATCGACCACTTTTACACGTGTAATGAATTGGTAACATACCATTCGAATCTACAGAATTTAACTTAACACCTTTTTTTATTAAAAATTGTACAATTAAAAGCCCATCCCAATAATTAGCAGAAGCATAATGAATTGGTAACACACCTCCTTTATCGGGGACGTTGACATCTGAACCTTTATTTACCAATAGTTGAACTGTTTCAAATCGACCACTTTTACTCGCGTAATGAATTGGTAACATACCATTCGAATCTACAGAATTTAACTTAACACCTTTTTTTATTAAAAAATGTACAATTAAAAGCCCATCCCAATAATTAGCAGAAGCATAATGAATTGGTAACACACCTTCTTTATCGGGGACGTTGACATCTGAACCTTTATTTACCAATAGTTCAACTGTTTCAAATCGACCACTTTTACACGCGTAATGAATTGGTAACAGACCCTCTTTATCGGGGACGTTGACATCTGAACCTTTATTTATCAATAGTTCAACTGTTTCAAATTCACCACTTTTACACGCGTAATGAATTGGTAACATACCATTCGAATCTACAGAATTTAACTTAACACCTCTGTTTATTAAAAATTGTACAACTGAAGAGCCATCCCGAACATTAGCAGAAGCATAATGAATTGGTAACACACCCTTTTTATCGGGGACGTTGACATCTGAACCTTTATTTACCAATAGTTCAACTGTTTCAAATCGACCACTTTTACACGCGTAATGAATTGGTAATATACCATTTATATCTTTGACATTGGGTTTTAAACCTTCTTTCATCAGTAAATTTACAATGGGAAAGCCATAATTTTTACATGCATAATGTAACGGCGTTTTACCTTCACAACTTTGTAACTGCATCAGATATGTAAAACTTTCTCCTTTCTGCTGAGGAAGCATCTTCAAAAGAGCATCAAAATTTTTTATTAACATTTGGTGGTATTTCTTCTCGAGCATAAGTTTATGTAAAATTTCGCGTGAATCGCAAACGAGAAGAAGTGACAATAAGCTTATGAAATCAATCTGAGCAAATTTTGAATTGAGACTATTTGAATTTTGTATGCAATCAAAAAGCAAAATATTATCTGTTCTAGCTACATAATACAAAATTGTGGGTAAAAATTGCGCATCAAAATCGTCAGTCTTGTCGTTAAAAAATTGAATTAAATATGGGAAATACAAAAGCAGCTGCTTTTTAGACAAGGAAATTGTTTCAAATGAGGAAAAGTTTTTTTCAGTTGATTTATAGTTTAAAATTTTCATATTTTCCTGAGCCATTCTAAGAGTATATTTAAACTTTTCGTCACCCTTAAATTTATAAATTGGACAACTTTTGTTCCAAGCACATGACAAATTGAGGAGGTTACGACCAATAACATCTTTCGAATTTAATTCATCTTCTTTGCAACTTTCCAGCAAAGGGAAATTTTTACACAATATTGCTACGAAAGGTTTTGAATTTTCAATTAACATTAAATCCAAGAAAAACCGAATATTATTAAATTTTTCATCGCCAACGAAGGAACTTGATTTGACTATTTGTTGATTGTTTTCGAAAAGATACAAGGCGGCAAAATATTCACCATAAGAATTGTGAGTGAATTCGATGTTTTGTTCGTCGGTCCAATTCTTAATAAACCCCACTCTGTCCCCATTGTCTTTTAGATTTTTTAAGAATCGTTTTGTTTGTTTTTGAAAAGGCATTTTTTCAATTAGTTTTTGCCAAGGTTTTTTCAAATAAACTTTAGAAGCAATTGTTGTGTAGCATTTAATTTGTTCCTTTTTTTGAGATTCAAATTTTTTAACGTTAATGTCAATTTTTAAATCTAGATTTTCTTTCTCGGCAAAATACACTCTGAATTTTTCTTCAACAAAATGCTGATATAAATTTAGAATAGTGAACACACCACTTAACAAATCTAAATATTTTTGTTCATTTTGTATTAGTAACTCGGTCAACATAAAAATTTGCAACGGAATGCCTAAAATGTCATTATTGGAATAAGTATGAACATTTAACATAATTTTTTCAACGACTTCATTTAAATCTGTTTTACTTTCACTTAAACGACTTCGAATGTAATCTTCTTGCTCTTTTTGATCAAACTGCTTTAAATCTCTAGCAAAAGTGTTAAATTTTTCCTCTAATTGATCTTTCAAGTGATGACGCGAAGTTAGCCACTGTTTGAACCCATATTTGGAACTTATCTCTTGAATGACTTCCAAAACGACCAGCAGTTTTTTCTCAGAAACTTCATCGAGTCCATCCCAAATGATTCTGATTTGTTTTTTATTGATGAAATGTTTAAAAATATTTTTGAGGTTCTCATCAAAATTTTTGGTTAATTCTAATTCAACAAATTTTTCCGTATTTCTTTTATATTTGTCAAAATCTTGAGTACAATTTCGGGCATAAATAATCACCGTCCATACGTTCGAATCACAACGACTTTTCAAACTTTTAGCCAAAGTGCTTTTTCCCATTCCTGGATTCGTACAAATTAAATTAATTGGACTTTCATAATTCGCAAGCAATTCATTTTCGTCAATGACATCATTGCTCTCTTCGACGCGATATTTTCTTAATTCATTAAATTTAACAGTTGAGCAGTTGTTGCTTTGAAGCCACTCTAAACGATTTTGATCTAAATATTTGAAACAATAGATTGGTTGTAACGGATTTTTGGTACAAATTTCGTCAAATGTTCTTTCCGAAATTTTATTCTTACTGTAGAAAATGTTGCAATTTTCTTGGTTCGACGTCTCGTCAATTTGAATGAGGTTTATACCTGGAAGTATTTTTCTCAACCACTCTTCGTTTCCTACCTCAGTTATGATTGCTACAGTATCTTTACTCATTTCCTTTAAATACGCAATATCTATTAAAACTTTTGTAATTTTTCTTTCCTTGTGACAAGGCGGTAGATTTTCTTTTATGTTTCCAATAGTAAGTGGCTTATGTATCATTTTTAAAAGATCATCAGCAGTAATTTTTTTCTTCAGTTCTTCTTCCAGATTTATCAAATCTCTGAGTTTGGTTTCTTTTTGTCCTTCAATGGAATACGTGAAAGTGTTGAGAATTTTTTCGTAAATATCTTGAAACATTTCCAAATTTGATAGATTTTCAAATGCAGAGGATGGACTTTTCTCATCATCCAAAATAATCAGATTTTTTCCATTGCAGACTTCAATTGCTTTGTACACTTGTGGACATCCTTCTACAATTAAAGGACATTTTTTTAACAGCCACAACAGCTGAGTTATTGTTTCATCTTCTCCATTCAACCGAGCTTCATCCTTTATCTTTCCGGAAAAATCAAAATACTTCTGATTTTTTGCATCCATTTCTTTTATAATGTCTGAAGTTTGCACACAGTCTGACCAAAGGTTTTTTATGATTTCGTAGTTAACTGGGTTGAGGTAAATTTTATCGAATTTTGCAACAGCATCTCTGAATGTTCTTTCTTTGTCAGAAATTGATTTGCTCGTCGAGAAAGACAAGGGTTTAATAAACGGTGACAAAACGCAAAGAAAAATTTTTCTCTTAACCCAAGTTTTATCAAGTTTCTTCTTTTTACCTTCTTTCATGCTCCAGTTAGTGATAAAATCTGTATATCTTCTGAAGCCATCTTGGTCTCCACCAAATTCTTTTTTAAATAAATTCAAAGCAAGCTCTTTAACGCGGTTCACATTTGCTTGACCAGCGTATAAAAACAAGTTTTCAAAAAAATCTTTGTATTTATCATTATCTGTTAAAAATGTAAAACTTTTTTGATGTTCTGTTTCTGTATGAAAAAAGTCCATTTTCATTTCTTCTTTAAATGTGTTTGAAAAGTTAACGTTGATCTTGTCGTCATTAAATGTCATCTCAATTTTATGTTCTTCTTTTATGTCAATTTTATTGTTTGTAAAATAAAACATTTTAGCCCCCTTAAGTGAATTATTGTCTTGAAAGTCTTTAAGATACTTTTCAAAATAAAACTGTCCTTTTTTATTTTTGAAATCTTTGATTCTTAGATTTTCATTTTTAGAATGATTCAACTGAAAGGCATAAACAAGTGGTTGTTCTTGTCCAACGTAGTCAACCTTGACAACTACGTCATCAAAAGATCCAAACAGTTCGTCATTTGACGATAGTTGAAAATCATTGACGTTTTTATCGAGTACCAATTTCAACATTAGATAGGCAATGTAGAAATGCTCGTAATCTTTACCAGCATCAGTTGTTCCAGCTCTTTTTTTAAATTCCTACAAATACCGACGATATTCAAATAATATTTTAACGGAACTGCGTTTTAAGTTACAAATTAAACAAAGAAAACTTTTTACATACCGAAGATTCCAGAGAGCTGTTTGCGTCACTATTAGAGTCTTGTGTCTGTAAAAATAATAATGGTTAGATAAATGCTCATTCTCAACGCAAAATCATTTGAGATTTGACTTCGCCTACGTGGAAAATTAAAGCACAAAATAAGCATGTGCAAAGATTCAACATTTCTTTTCCATTATTTGTTTCGATGATGTGCCATTTCAGAATTAAAATTAAATTGATGAAATCCCAAAAATCGTACACGCTTATGGTACTACAGTTTACACGTTCATTCATGGCAAAGAACGAAAAAATTCACTCAAATAAACATAAAGTAGGGTACTTTTAACTAACACCAAATTTGACGCAAGTTGTTAGTAGTTTTTTAGATTAGTAACACATATGTAGTATCGGGAAATATTAGCGGGGACCTTGGGGATAATCTTAAGAATGGGAAGTGGAATCGTTGAGGGTGGTTGGGCAATAAAAAATGTGAGGGAGGGAGGGCGAGTTGAAGTGCCTGGGGTGTGTGAATGTTTGGGAAATGTGCGGACGCTTAGGGTTAAGATTTGAGTAGGAATAGAATAAGGAGAGTTGTACAGACCACCGAACTGTAAAGACGTTACTCAATATACTTTTAATTTCAACAAATACACGTCACTTTGAATCCTAACCAATCTTCACTCAATCCCATTTTTTTATTATACACATAACAATATTATTTTTAAATTTCTTGAGTTTTTGATTGATTAGCACTGGTGGTTAAAGTTTCTGCATACACTGTAAAAGTTGTAAAATAATTGATACTTACAGTTGTAACATTATCTGTCGACGATGCCTCTGTGCAAACTGGGTATACTCCATCAATCTGAAAATAGATAAAATAGGATACAAATTTTGGTAAAAAAGTTTTATTTCACTTTTAAGATAACTTCAAGTTAACTTCGATGCTTTACTAGTTAATCTCTCGACAAGAAAAAAACTTTCCAGCTTAGTTAGCATTGTTAATATTGTTATATAATTTATCAAAAAAATGTCACGATATTTTAGCTTTTTTAATTTAATTTAATTTTATTTTATTTAATTAATTTAATTTACGACTGATTATTCTCTTACACTTTGTATAAAAGAACTTACTTTAATTCCTGCCAAAGACGTTGAGGGATTATTATTTTTATGGAACATTTGCAACAATAACTAAATTTAAACAAAAATTTCAAGAAGCTTACTCACTAACAAAAATGCGATACGTAGATTTTATGTAATTTTTTTATTATATAAATATTAAGTGCGTTATCAAATAATATAATGTCTTGTACAAGAATTAATTGTCAGAATTAAGAACTAATCATTAAAATAACTTTGGCTCTTAGCCATTTACTAGGTGATTAACACATAATAATTTTGTTTGACCCACCTCAAAAAAGACGCATTTCAAACATATTTTTTTGTGTTGTATCGCTAATCTGAATGTAATATCTAAAATACTGTAAAACTTTTGGAATTTGACATGTCATTAGTCATTACATAGCAATATTCGAATTTCTTTTATAACCTTGCAAAATGTCAACTCTTATCAAATCAAAATCTCTCAAGTGAACTAATATTATAAATAGTATCACATGTAAATTTTTTTGCCGGTACTGCAACAAAATATCACTTTGCGATACCTTAAGGTAATTGATCAATTTTAAACGCTCGCAATCTTCAAATCGTTTTCTCATTTGCCCAAAACTACGCTGATCAACATTCGTCTTAGGTTTTGACGAAAAATTTACGATTGGTAATTGGTACGTGGACATGAAACGCATAAATCTTTGAATTATTTTGAAAAGCACCTTTCTTTAAACTTAGATGTAGATACATGTAGATTCAGCAAAAAAACTAACTTTGTCACATAGACCGTTCAAAAATACGAATTACAGGAAATATTAAATAGTATCAGGTAAGTGCCAGTTTGATAGATTTCAATTCGTGTTATTGATAGAATTAGACAAAAGACTCGTTTGTGTTTAAAACAAAATGGAAAACAGTTCCAGTATTTATTATAACCGTCGAATAAAATGAATAGGTTTTTCTTAAAAATTTACTTGTTTTTACCAATATAATCCAAATTTTTAACTGGCATTTTATTGGACATTTATGAATGTAAATCAAATATCGTAATACGTTGTCGATTTCAACGATGACTCGATTACCTATTATCTTGATCGCTCGATTTTACATTAATATAACTGGTGAACTAAAATAAAGAGATGCCACGACAAATAAAGCCAATGATGAACAAATAATAAATAATAAATCCTAAAAAGACAATTTTGCAATAGAAAGGTATACAGTTTAACAGTATGATGCTGCGAGAAGATGTAGAGCATTTCATAGAAGCACCTTGAAACAAAAAATTTGTTGAAACAGACGACAAAATAAACAAAAACATTTGTGTTGTAGAAACAGGAACAGAACGTAATGTAAATCTAAAATAACCGAAAGTATACAAACAACTAGACATGACAAAATCATTGCCAGGCATTAAAATAGAGAAAGTGAGCTAAAAATATGGAATAAAATAAACATAAGACGAAATAGATTAACTGTAAGTAACAAACAAAAATCCGACAAAGACTGTACTAAAGATAAAATTTAGCGCGAGGAAAAAAGATAAAAATACAAACACTTGGTGGTTGAAGATTAACTTGTTCTAAAAAAAAAAGCAAAGCAACAACCATTTTGTGTAAAATGTGTTAAAGCCCAGTGAAAAATTAAAATAAAAAAAATATTAAAAATGAATAATGAACTTCTGTCTGTAGAACGAATTGAAAATGGAAAGCACACATTTTAATGAAAAATATACAAATTACTAAAAACTTCGACAACTGAGCAAATCACTAACTGAGGACTTCCTAATTTAGATGTTTCGATAATCGAAAAGTAAAAAATATGAATCACACAAAAATCGTAATGATGTTTACTTTACTTAGGCGGAAACCGGAAAACTACAATCTAAAAACGAGTTCTAACAAAGGAATAAATAACAAGATTTTTGTCAGAAGCCCATATATTTAATGTTTTTAAAAAAAGTTAGATGGTTGATTGGAATTTTTAGTGCTTATTACCGTGAGAAGCTCGTTAAACTACTCCTAGATAATATTAGAGATAGAGACGATCTTACATTGATAACAATAGAAGACACCAACAATAGGATATCTAAAAAAAATTGTGATCATCCAACTAAATGCTCTCTTCAAGGGTTGTGAATTTTTTTAGAAAATAAGAGTCATTACGATGATTCAAGTTCGAGATAGCCAGCGATATTTCTTGAGTTATAGAAATGATAAATATGCTCAACAATTTGTAGGCGTTCATAAAATAGGAGGTGGTCCATGAAAAATTGTTGGAAAATAGAACTCCTTAAAAAGTATACGGGTAACTGTCATAAAAGGTCCCTAGCTAGTCGTTTGGTAAAAGATAGAACGAACCTGCTCACATTTAAAAAGTTTGGAGGTTGAAAATTTTCAGCTGTTACTGAGCAATATATCGAGCAAAAAATCAAAATTTCTCAACAGTTTTTCAAATCAACATTAAGATCTGAATTAAGGTTCGTTGGCTTTTGAACAATCATTTTCTCAACTTATTAAATACAAATGTCCTACTGTATTATAAGTGTAGACATTATGTAAACCCATTTATTTTCCTAAAGCCTACCTGTTATTGCATGACGGAAATGTCACTTGTAACGGACACGCTTATTATGACAATTTTGCCACATAAACCATTATTTTTTTTAATTTAAGTTCGCATACATGGATTAAATTTTGAGTTGAATTACAATAAATTGAAAAGCAATAAAAGCAAAAGCCAACATTAGAAAATTAATTATAACGATGATGATGATCATAATAATAATAATAATAGAAAATTATTGGCATCAAGACGCACTAATGTAATTTTTGGCAAAGCGATCCTGAGTTCTAATAATACAAGTTTCAATAATTCAAATTGCACTAAGTTCTAAAATATGAACAGTATATAAATGTATATAACACAATCGTATGGTATTGTAAATGATAAAAACTGCACTTCAAAAAAATAATTGTTTTTAGAACATACCCAATTGAAGCAGAAAATAAAAATCTGCAAAGAAATACAACTAAAAAATCTAAAAAACTAGGTAATCTTTTAAATTGAAAGTACTAATATTTAAAATCTTAAAAAAATATATTTTTAAACTTAATAAAATTTCAAGAAATTTAAAATTTTGTTGTATAGTAATTTTTGCTAATGTTTGTTACACCCTCATATTGGTCGTAACAAACAACCACCTCGATAATATATCCAAATGTTCATAAAATATACAGGGCTAGTCACGTAAGGGGTATTTCTGAATTTATTTTGTACGCAACCAACAATACAAATAACCCTAACCACTTGCTACCATATTAAAAGTGATTTAATTTAGTAATCAAAGTAGGTATTAAACGCTGCTGAGGACGTCAAAATGACAGATGATTAATTTATTTTTAATTTTATCAACCACAACAATATAACAAATAAACTAACGCAACAAATGAACAAATGTTCAAAGTGGGCTCCATTAACTTCAAGACATGCCTTAAGTCTATGTAGAAATGATCGTCGCACATTTTTTAATGTCTTGTCCTTTTTCAAAAAACTCGTATGACAAGACAATTAAATAGACAGAGCAATCGTGGATACAATATTTTTTTTTTAATGAGGGAGCTAGTCGTTGTCGCAAATTGTATTGCTGGTTGCGGTAATAAAAAAAAATCAGAAATACCCTTACGTGACTAGACCTGTATATAAACTCTCAAACAATTTCATACAATGATTAAGTAATTTGCTATATGTTTTGAAAGTAAAAAATTATTGCCTTTTTAAAAAAAGATGTAACTCATAGTATTGCAATATTTTATTAACATAAGCGCAGTTTGTTCTATTATTATTTATTATTTATAATATATCTAAAGGATGTAGAGAAACTTTTTTCGAGTAAAAACATAATTTTTAAAAAATGAATAAAAAAATTATGTTTTGTAAATTATGAAGAAACTTATAGAACCCAAATTTTACTTAATTAATGTCCGACTACATTTATAGCATGTTACATTTTTTACATTGTTTAACATTGCCACCAAATACATCTCTTAACGTAAAATCAGCCACGCACATAATAAACTACGACAAAGTTTTGTGTGTAGAAGAAATGTTTTTACCTCTTTTGATGCCATGTTTAATTTTGCTAGTAGTCTATTCGATATTCGACGTTGAAGTTCAAGCCGTGGTATTGGTACTTCGACGTTTCTATCGGGCTGCAATAAGGGATCATGTGCTATAACCAATCTCTAAAAGGAAAAAAAAAATTACCGTTGTTGCAGTCTTTTGTGAATTGCATTTAACATCATGTTACAAATTTTGAATTAAGTTATAAGCATAATTTTAATCTTAAGTATCTACTAAGAGTGAAGCAGTAAAATAAAAATTAAAAAAAAAAACACAATAAAGTCTAAACAAAATCTAAAATTTTAGTTCAAAAATTTAGAATTATTTATCATCAAATTCATGGGCGTACGTTTTACAACACGTGTACATTCACAATCGATCACGATTGTGATAATTTTTTTTCTTTTTCGTAATTTTTTTTTTTTGACAACGATCATAAAAAAGCACGAAAGATGTTGGCAAATTCTAGAAATTTTGAGTACTTTTTCTAAATTTTAAAAAACTCACAATACAAAATAAAACAAAATTGAAAGTTTATTACTTGTATTGAAAAGTGTAATGTAAGTTGTTATAAATTGAGAGTTTTAAAACACTTAGGAAACAATATAAATGGATAGATAATCTATATAACAAATATGTCTGCAAAAATGAAATACTACTCGCTCACTGGCGCAGCGCAAAATCTCGAGAACTATAAGGCCTACAAACTTGAAATTTATAAGAAAAGTCGTAGAAATCTGTTAAGAAAAGATTTTTAGATATTTGCCTCGAAGGGATTAAAAGAGGTAAAAAACTGTTTTAAAGTTAAACATTTGAAAATTTACGTCTACACTCTACACCAAAGCGTCTAGCGTTTGTTTAAAAACAAACCCTAAAAATGGGAAAGTTTGTTCACAAGTTCATCAATCTGCAAGTTAAAAAGATGAAATTTGATAGTAAGACTTCTAATTACAATAAAAAACTTTTAAAAAAACACAACCTTGAATAGGTTGATGAATAAATAGTCCTGATCATCCTCTAGTCAAAAGAAAAGCCAAAAATTTAGAGTATGAAAACACGTAAGAATTAATTTAATTAAAAGATTAAAAAATATATATATAGGTTAAAAATTATTACATTTCATCAATTTTTATATTATCAATTTTTAATATGCCAATTAAAACAAACTAAGTTAGTTTTTTAAAAAAAATGGGCTGTATTTGAATTATTCTGTAGAAATTTGAAAAAAATCGAAAAAATCCGAACAGTAAAAAATTCAAAAATTAATATTTCAAATTAAGGGATGATAAATATAAATAAAGGGATAATTTACGAAGCTCGATAAGGTAAATACAAATCGCAAAGCAAATGTAAGAATCATGACAACTACAATGGAAATCAAAATTGCAAACTTTTACCGAGTGTTTGTATTTATTTTTATATGTTATTTAAAAGAAAATTTAAAGAAAATGTTTTATACGTAAGTTGAGGTGATTTACTTGACCATTTACATGCAAATATGTGTTAAGATGCTAAAGCATTGAAACTGAACATTTTAAGACTACTTAAGTTTACATATACATATGTTTTTACCTGTTTGGAAGACATGTTCAAGTTAGGCTTCCATATACCTTCTGGTTTCTTCTCCAAGTCTCCCTCTTCTATCGTCTCAAGTTCGGTTAAACTCTTGTATTCGAGGCCTCTCACTGTAACTACGTTAATTATGTTTATTTCAAGAATTATTACGAAAAATTGTGAATAACTTTATAAAAAAAACAATAATTATTATTAAACCTAAAAATAATACTCTAATAATTTATAAGTGTTACTCTTACTTCTATTAGAATATTATTTATTTCTTACACTTTTGACATTTTTACCGTTTGAGCGATTACTTTAAATCGACATGAAAAATAATAAAATAATAATAAAAAAGGTAAAAGTGAATTTTTTGATCAAATCAGTTAAGTGTCTTTAAATCTCAAACATTCAAAAAATATTTTCCAAATTATTATTGTTAATTTTTTTACTAACCTGTGTTTTTCCTTGAATAAAAATGAATCCCACACCAAACTATGCTCAAAATAAAGATTAAGCTGATGGTGATGACGCCCGTGATTAAAAATCCATACAAGAATCCTGAAATTAAAAAAATATATATTTTTTGACTAGTAGTAAATATATACTAATCATTCTGGGCCCTATTCTTGCATTGAAAAGTAGAGTGTTATCAGCTGGGTTAATTAATGATTCTGTCGTTAGACATAATAATAAACAAAAACCGCGTTACATTTTAAAAAATGTTCCGGTTTCACAACTTAATTCGATCGGTCGGTTGAACAGAAGAGGTGTAGGAAAAATAGATAAAATCTTGTTTCTTAAAAGTTGGAAAAAAGATTTTCTTACACGTGTACTTTTTGCAGATCAAGGCAAAACCAAAGTAATTTTTTTCTTATTATTGAAGGCTGTATAATTTAGACCCACAGTAATAGATTCTTGGATTGAATAATTGTAACTTTGCAGTAATTTCTCTTCCAAAAACAACACCCAAGCAAAATAATTATTAAAGTTATTATTTTAATATTTCTGGTTAGATAATAAATAAATTACATTTACAAATATTTGTTAACCCACACATCAAAAATTACAGGCATTTAAAATAGATAAAATGAGTAAAAGTTTAAACTGTTATACTCTTACTACTTACCAGCGTCATTCTTGGATGTTTCGTCTTCATTCCAAGCAGGGTACCATTTAATACCGTCAAAACTGACATTATAACCTTGACAATATTGTTTGTCTGATCCAAATAAGTCATTGCACAGTATGTCGCAGTTTCTGCCAAACGATCCGGACTCTTTACAATAAAAAACATCTTCATTTACACTTTTGTTAGTTTCTGAATTCAAGTTCTCCAAAATCTTACATCTAGTTTCTTTTTCAACAGTACTATTTGTAGTTTTAGTCTTGTATGTCACTGAAAATTAAAAATAATTTAATACATTGATACTCTAATGTTAATAAAACTTTCTACAATTTTTGTGTTCGTGCAAATATTTACCATAATTTAATTTATCAGAAGAACGTCTTATATCGACTGCCCAATATCCTGTTGAATTACCATTTTTCGTATATCTTTTTAGCGATACGTTGATCACTTGCGTTAGCTTAATTTCTTGTGGTATAAACAAATCATTCTGAGTGAAATTTGTTCCCTTTAAAGTTTGCTTTGTTCCGTTTCCGGTATCAATGTCCAAAAAGCAATAATCACACAGATATACATACAACAGCAGAAAAGAACTCTCGTCCAATGTTATGTTCGTTGCAACCACCGATGTCGTGTATGCGACTCTTATTTTATCTGTAACAACATATAAATCAAAAAATAAAAAAAGCACTTGTACCGATTTATGTTCACTTACAGAGCTCAACTTTCCAATAGATTAAACCTTTTGTTACAATTTGTACATTCAAAGGAACTGCAGAGTTTATTCGATATTGTTTGTTATCTTGTAAGTATCTTGTGAGGCCATTTTTCGTAAAGATAGTAAAAAGAGTCCAGGCGCGGCTTGTTTTTACACGAGTTCGATGTGATACGCCATTATCATAATCTGCATACATATTAATGATTCCTGGTTTTGGTTTGTATACCCAAAAAGACAAAGAAGTCGTGAAAGAAAAATTCAGTTTTTTTCCATGCTCAGTGTTAAAATCTTAAAATGTAATCAAATGATGCAGTTGATTTATTATTTTGCGACAAATATACAATTACCTTGCCATCGGCGATCTATAACCGGAGCGTGTAAGGTTTCTGATGATTTTAACAAATTCCAATCATTCCAAAATCTACCAACTCCGACTAAACTTTTGAAATTTTTATTTTCTTGTGTGTTCAAAGGTTCCACGTAAATGGAAAGTGTTGTATTATCGGACACGCATATAACTTGAGTGTCATTTTTAAAAAGAATTGTTCCTTGACAAAAAATACTAACAAAAAATAAGGAAAGCGAAATAAGTAACGAAAAGATGCTCATTTTTCACAACTAAAAAGAGTAGAATAAAAAATACTTATTTAGTATATTATTATAACTTACTTTGTATTGCCAAGCAGATGTCACACGATTGATTGTTGTTAGAAATGTATAATTTCCGATTAGATAAGTTTATAAATGTTGCTGATCGACATATACAGTCAAAGTTTAAAATTGGTAATAAGCTATCTGCGATCTTGCCTGATATAATTGAATTAAAATAAAAAACAAAGCAAACTAAGGAGAAAAAGTATCTTATCAATCAATCAATATTTTAAACAATAAAATCTTTATAGCACGATAAAACTTGCGTAAACACTTTACAATTTGATCATATATCTTTAGACCGCCGGCTTCTGTTTGAAAGTTGTCAAACTTTTCGAATCTAGTAAAACACAAAAAGAATGCTAATAATTACTTCCAGTGACAACTTAAAAAATTACCTAAAATCAGTTTTAATTTGGATATTCCCATATTTATTGCATGAACCGAAAATTGCCGATTTCTACGTTTTCCGCGCTTTCCTACTTTCTTTTATTTTTCTAGAAAACTGCTATTAAAAACAACTCTTCGGATAAACTAATTTTCTCTAAAAAAGTAACAAAATGTTAAAACTGCTGATGCTGTAATGTCACGATGCGGATAATATTAACGCAACTGGAAATTTCCCGCAAAGCATATTCAATAATTAAATCCTTCACAAATATTTTAACGCACTAAAGCAATAAATAGATTTAGATATTGATGTAAAAAAATAATCTTATTCGACAAATTTGGGGCGTCATTTTTTTTAAATCCTTTCAATTTTCCGCAGTAGGTAATAAAATAAACAAAATTATCAAATTTCTTGTTTATTCATTACATTAAACTTATGTGTGTACCTCTATGGAGTTAATGAAAACTAAATTTTTCCATGTTTCAATTGTTTTGTAACACATCCATTAAAACAAAATAGTTAAAATTTGGCGAAATTGTAGTTGTCAAAAGTCGGTATAAAAATTCGTCTTTTACAAGAGCTGCAGTTTTGTATTTAATATTCGAACTTTTTAATATATATAGAGTTTTTGAAAATGTAAATGACTGTAAAATTTTAACACGGACTACTGTAAACTTGAAATTGAGTAATGCTGTTGAATTGTAGAAATATTAAGCAATTTATATTAGTAAGCAACATATATCAAAACGTTTTAAAAAAAATATTTGTCTTCAATTGCAAATTGCAGCAAACCTAATTACATTCAAAAATAACATTTCTTATTTGGCAGACTTCGGTTGTTTTGTGGATCCCCAAATTTAAAAATGGAACTTATAAAGCTCACAACAAGCGAAGGATTAAAAATAAAATTCAAAAGTGAATACAAAGAATTCTGGTTTCAGAAATCAAAATCAAAACTGTACCACAGTATAAGTAACAACCAAGAAAGAAGAAGACCAAGACAAATTCAAGAAAATTTATTATAAGGATACTTTTTATAAAAACTGTTTTTATTTTTATGTAAGATTAGATTGTTTGCGTTTCGTGAGTAGTCGTTACACATTACGAAATAAAATACTGCCATTCTATAGAACAAATATTGAACAATTTAGATTAGATTTCAAGTAATTCTACACATTTGTCATAGTATATTGTATAGCAAGCGTTGAAAATGAAAGATTTCACACGAGTTTGCAGAATTGAGCAAACGAGTATGAAATCGAAATTTCAACACGTGTTGTACATGATATTTTACCGACGACCATAAAAAACGCAGAGTTAATATTTATCTTTTTAATTAAAGGTTATGGTAAGGTTACTACAATTTTGAAAATAAATTGGTGCTTGGAGAAGGTGCCATCGAAATCCATCCATTGCAAGTTTATAGAAAATCCAATAATTCCCTCCAATGCTTTTCTTCTTTTTAACGGTGCAAAGAAGGAGATGCAAGTTTAGGTCAAGTTAAAACTTAAAATGTCATTCGGCAGAGCGCTCCACCTGCGGACATAGTTATTTGTATCACTAGGCCAGAAACTGACCTTTCGCAACTATGAGCGTAGTTTGCAGGCTAAGGCCGAAAGCCGCAGCCTGCAATAGCGAATTGTTGCAAAATAAGTTTCTGGCTGTGTGATACACACTATTTTTTGGGCCGACAACTGATTGAATTTGTTAAAAATTAATATTTTCGAATAAATTTCAATAAAATTAAAAATCAAGTAGGTGTTAGTTTTTGACATTTACGTTTTATGTTTTCTGTGCACCGGCATAATTATTAACAAATAATTACGATTTACAAAATGGAAACACAAAATGTCAAACCTCAAACGATTCAAACTCTGTGTTCTGTGCAGTGATTCAAACGAACCAGTTCAGTTGCAGGTTGCAGTTTGCAGTACTCAAGAGAGGGGCTGCGCTCACATAGACATCTGCTACTCCGTAATTTTTAAATCATACCTGCAATACCTGCATTAAACAAAAACGGTTGTCAGGTTGTCTTACAAATCATTCAAATTCAATCTCTTCACCTCAATTTAATTATAATTTGTAATTAAATAAAATTGTTAAAGCTTCTGCCATGAGATGTCAAACTTCAGTCAATTTTTAACAAATTGTAGTTGGCCGTGCATTTTGCTGGTCTAGGCCGCAAAACGGTGGATTTTAAGCGGATTTAGACGAATGCAAATTGTGTTATTTTAGAACGGAGGCCCAAAAAAATAATTATGTCGTTGCGCGGAAAGATGGACATCGTTAATGATCGATCTGTGTGCAAAATAAAAACACACAGCTGTCGGCCAATCAGAGATCTCAGATTTTTCATTTCACACGAGTATGCGCTTCGTTCGTTTTCGTGATGAAAGTGTTTGCAATTTTAAATTTTCACTGAGCGAAAACTGTATGAAATGTGGCATATTTTATAGTGGTCGTCGGAAAAAACATTTTTGTCATTAATTTTGACATATAAAGAGAGATGTTTTAAAAATATGAAAGAAACAAATAATCAATTTTATGAGTGATTAGGAAATCTTACTTTTATTTATTTTTTTAATTTTTAGAGTTTGGTTTCTTGGTTCATCAAATGCTCTTTGCTCTGTACTTTTTAGTTTTTTCGATTTTAATTTTTTTTAATTGGAGTTTTCAGTTGTTAAATAAGTTGTGACATTTCAAAAAAGTATGTTTTGGATATACCTTGACAAAAATAAAAAAGCATGGAAAAATTTGATGATACATGATTATATAGGATGTTCCATTTAAAAAATCCAGGTTATAGCTATTCAATATTGTACAAAATAAGAATTTCTACTGAACACCCTGTATGATAACAGCAACTAGCATTAGTGGCAAACACCAATCAAACATCAATCTAATATACACTTCTTTCTTTTATACTCGTATGTCATGACGTGTTGAAAAATCTCATATAAGGAATCAAAAAGGCAGTATCGATGGATATCGTCACATTAACTCGCTCTGTATATATAGATGTGGCGTTTAAATAAGCTACGTGATAATAAAAACAGCCAAGTTTGCCAAAATACAATTTCAGAATTGGGAAATTCAATTAGTTTAAAATGGTAATTAGATTTTGCAAACTCAAAATTTATTAGAATAATTCAATAAATGAAGGCAAGATTTGATTATTTTGTTTGTTAATTACTTAATTTTTTTTTAATCTTAAATTTATCGATTAAGAAATTTCCACAAATGTTAGTTATTATGTACATTTATCTTTTGATTCAGTGAGATTAAATTTGTATGGGATTGTTTACCTAAAAATTTCTATTTACATTAATGTTATCAGAGATATTAAAAACAAATAAGAAAAATAAATAAAATTTTTGCTAAATTTTAATTTGTTTTATGATTTACAAAATGTAAACATTGCTTTCGATAACCAAAGCGAAAACCACTTTGTTACTATAAAAAATACTCTTTTATTTTGATATCTTTACAAAGTCGGAGTATAACAAGGCTCCCTTTTATTTCCCACCCTGTACGCGGTGTACCCCTACACTACTTGTCACAAATGAAACTAATTTTGATAACATACGAAATTTTGTGACAATTGTTGACATTTAAATCAAGTAAAATAAACATAAAATAATTGTCACTTTTCGCCAAATGAAATTGCAAAATTAGCGTTTTAATATTAATTCAATAATTTTCTGCCCGCCGCTAGAAATACGGCAAATTGCAGAAATGCAGAAATCCTTCAATGTGTTACCAACCGAAAAAAATAGAGATTTTTTCTAAGAAAATTAAATTTTAGTACCAACAAAAGTTTAGATATAGCGGTTTTGTTCATAAATTTTATTTATTTAGGCAAACACACTGCATGTTGTAATTTAGACAATTACTTTAAGAATTTTATGTTCTTATGTTCTGTTTGAACTATAAGAAAAAAATATTCATAAATATTTTTTATCTTTATCAGATTTGCAGTGATCCTTGGATTTGATTTTCTGTAGTTATATCTATATTTAAACATATCTTAAACTAATAAAAATGTGTCAACTTTGAGTTTTCAAGTTTTCAGTACACACAATTTTAGTTACCGTTGTTAATTCTTGATTTTAGTCGGACAAAAGATAAATCGTGATATGGTTTTAAAGTGCGTTTTTTAACGCAAGTGGAATAAGTTGAGATTTAAGTTCGTAAATAAGTATTTAATGTATGGTGACTTAGTTGTCTTGTAATACCATAACAGGCCGTTCTGACGCAAAAGGTATTTATCAACACAACTTTTTAAGCTTTTATACTATATCAAGATCAGTTGGTAACGTAACGAGCGTTAAAAAAAGGTTACGTTATCAATGAGTTCTTTTTGTAACGAATGTCCTAAGATTGATATTAAAATTTCACTTAAAAATCAATAAATTGTGTTCTTTAACATATTTCATTCAGCGATGAAAAGCAATTTTAAAAGAAAACTGTTTATTGCAAACTACCGAGCGATCTAAAAATCTTTCTACCAAGTGAGTTATGAGAGTAAACATAACATGTATGTCTTTTTAATACACCATAAATAAAAAATGCCAGATTAAAAAAGGGTAAAGTGATAAACTTGATAGAAAAACTTTTATATCACTCGGTATAAAAATCATTAAAAACTACTACTGTTACGGTTACTATCAAGTTATGAACTACTTAAACGATAACGAAAGTGAAGCCAAGACAAACCGGATCTTTTTTTTTGAACACATGACATTACATTAAGACAAATAGTGATATAAAAATCGTTTATAAAGAGAATTTAATACACATAGTTTTCGCTTACTCATTGTAGAAGAACATGTTTTTTTTAAAGTGATTTTTTTTTTTTCAGAAACTTTTTAAATGAACTGTGAAGTCTTTTTATAAATCAAAATGCTTTTCATTCTACTGTTACCATTGATTTCAAGTCTTTCTCTTTGTCAAGGAACAAATTACACTGAATTGTATAATTCAGTGGAACTTTTAACAGGTTGTATTAAACGTAGGTGGCTTTAAAATGAAACATGTAAAAATCTTTTTAGAACAAAGCAATAGCTGGAATGACTGGATTCTCCAAAATGCAACACAGACTTTCCAAGGACCTGCAACAGATGAACGATTCTCGGGTAGGATTTCAATTGAATTCGGCTTTATTATCTGGCAATTTTATAAATCTTGGTAATATTTTCAGGTTTCAAATTGATTCAAAACAAATCTCTAGTTTTATCTTCGGTTTCGGCCATATCTTTTTCTGTGCGGTCACCCTTCGAAATTAAGTTTTCAGTTGTCAGCTTACAAGCTAATTTTTATAATGAAGATATTTTAAAAGACAGTAGTAGCAATAGTTGGATTCACTATACAGTGATTATAAGCAATGGTACAATATGTTTGTTTGAAAATGACAATTATGTTACGACTTTTACGGATCTTTCTATTTCGCATATTGAATGTACAGCTACAGAAAATATTATCTGGAAGATTCACGAATGTAAGGAAGTTTTTATTTTTCTCTTGTTACAATGTTAGTTTTAGATCCACTGAGAACTGCAGATCACATTTCGATAAAACCAACGACCATTAATATTTCTCGACAAATATCTAATTTAAAATTATATGCGTACCTTTGTGCACATTGTTATTTAGAAGTTATTTTACCAAAAAGCGGGCAACAGATTCTAGCTGTAACAAAAACTAATTTTCCGCAGTTGTGGAAACCTGTGACTTTGTTTATAACAAAAGAGACGAATATGACACTAATTAGAAAGACAATAAATGGGAGATACGATGGATATTGGGCTGTTGATATAAGACCTTCCCAAAATGAACAATCAGGTAATCTTTACGTTTATTGTTATTATTAAATATAAAACCTTACGGACACTATTCTAGAAAAGATTAACAAATACATATAATTGAACACATACACACACTCTGTGATAAAATATTATGACTAAGTATTTTTTTAAAATCATTAAAAAAGTCACTTTTTATAGAACATACACTAAAAATTTTTAAAACAACTTTTAAAAACGTTTTTTTTTTTTCCAAAATAATTCTTTTTTTGTTAGGTTTGAACAACAAAACTAATTTATTTGCAAATGAAACGTGCGACTGTGTCTATTTTAAAAATTTGGAAGAAAGTTGTAAAGAAGATTGTCAAAACGGTGAGTTTTTCTTTAGTTTATTAAATTATTTTTAACTTTAATTTAAAAAATTCTAGCTCCACGCGTAGAGTTTTCTCACGTTGAACTCATAAATAATTCTGCCCTAATGGTTTACTGGAATATCAATGAAAAGTGTAAAATCGATCACTTTAAATTTACTTTCCAAACCAAAACACATGCAACGAAACGTTTCTCAAATTTGTTAGAAAATTTAAAGACTTGCACAAAATATACAATTTCTGTTGCTACAGTAGTTAATGGAAATAGTGGAAAAGAAGCAAACAAAACGGTTCAAATGATGCCACGTAAGTTAATGATAATAACATATAAATAAGTAAATAATATTATTAAGTGAAATTGAAATTTTCAGTTTTTTTCACAAAATTTGTTTGTTTTGTAATTGGCTTATTTTACTAGAGACAGTATATAATAATAGTTTTTCTAATATGTATAACATATTCAATAAAGTTTCGCGGTTAAAAGTTAATAATAAAATTTGCCACGACTTAAAAATAATCGTTACTTTTTGTTTTTTTTTTTCAAGAAATTGTTAATGTAAAAATGCAACATTAATTCATATTTTTTTTAACAAAAACAAGCTTAACATATATCCGATACCTCAATTACCAAAAACAGTAAGTTTTTTTAAAGCAACTTAATGAATAGAATGTTTATAGCGACGGTGTTCCAAAAATTGTCTGCTGATCAAGTTAGACTTTCTCTCTTTCTGTTACAAGCACACGCGTAAACAATCTTATGTTTTTCCCAATTGTTACATAAATAACTATTTTGTATTTTTGCTAAATTATATTCTTATTAGTTAGGAGTAGTGTCATATTTTATTTGCAATCATGAGCGTAATTTATATTTAACATTGTTTATGTGTTTTATAATCGTTTATATACAACTAAACCATTTTTTTTTGTTTTTAGCTCCAACGCCACCTCAACTTGTTTCTATAATTCTTGATAAATCAAGTAGAATAATTACTTTTAAATTACAAATAGAAAAAGAGAATAAATGCGGTTTTATAGAACTTTTCACTACGTGCCATTCTTATACCAGAAAATTGCAGTTATTTCACAGTGGAAATAATTCCTCTGACTATTATGCTCAAGACGAATACCCAACAAATACAACTATTTCTTGTACCAGTTTTACCACAAATTTTGTACAAAACTCATCAAAATATCCGTTTACTTTGTTCGAAACACAAGCGGGTGTTTACAATTTTACCTTTACAATTCCATTTGAAACAAAAAAATTAAATGATTTTTACAATATATCTATAAAAGTACATGAAATAAAGTGTAGTTACAACGAAACGCATCCTGAAATTGCAAAAATCACACACGAACTTACTTACAACACATCTTGGAAACACTATAAAGTGTGTTATTCGGGAGAACGAAACGGTTTTTCAAACTTAACTGATTGCATCATGACAAATCAAACCTCCACAGATCTGTTTCTCCAACCTCTCCGAAAGTATTCGATTAATGTTACGGTTGTGACGGAAACTTTTACGTCACCTTCTATTTCTCTGCCCATATTCGAATCGAAGCCTGGTGGTAAGTGATCTACAAGTTGTAATCATCAATACTTTGTTAACGAATGCATGTTAGTTCCAGTTTTGAATGCAAGCTTTACTCCATCGATCAGAAGAAATGCAAAGACTAACTTTACTTTATTGAAAAATTCATTTAGTGACGTCAACGGTAAAATTATTGCTTATGCTTTGATTCTGTCGAAGAAAGAATGGAATCAAACAAATTTTGGTTTTTGGAACGGAAGTAACGAAACGTGGCCTTCTTTACCAGAGGATTCAAGACAACTTACGCCAAATTTTTGGAATCCGTTCAAAGGTGTGTTAATAATATGTACATAGAAATACAAATGCACCAAAAACTTTTCAGATAAGAACCATTATTTGTTTGTTATTGGTTCCGGAGATGAGTGTCATGAAGAAATTGTTTGTAATCCACCTCTGGAACCCAATAAAGAGTATTGGTTGATTGTAAGAGCGTTCACTCTTACAGCTTATAAGGACAGTTCTTTCTTATTTTTTAAAACAGGTAATAACTTAACAAAGTAAATAAATAATAAATATAGCGATAATTTTGGGACTTGCAGAAAGCGACACAGTAAAGAGCAAAATTTTATATTCGCTATTTAGTTTAATTATATTTTTTTCAATGTTATTTATTGTTGTTATGTGTAAAATTTGTCTGAAACTAAAAACCAACCGCACTCTTCCAACCTCAGAGAATGAAGCAGAATCTACAAACTTTTTATTCGAGTTAGAAATGTTCACAGTTATCGAAGTTGCACAATTCGACCAATTTTTGTCGAATCAATTTCCCGATAAACTAAAATTAGAATTTGATGTAAGTAAATTCTATTTTTTTTTTATTCAACATATTTATATGTTTTTTTTTTAATTTTAGACATTTCTAATGAGCGAAACACAACCTATAACAATTGCTTTACAACCCTTCAATATTAACAAGAATCGAAAAAAGGATAAATATTTACCATGTATGATTCATTGTTTGACTCCTTGTTCGTTTTTATTGTTTTTTTGATTTTTTAGATGATTCCAACAGAGTTATTTTGAGGAATTTGCCTGGCGTCAGCAGAGGAAATTACATAAATGCCAGCTATATTGACGTAATTATTTTTATTTTTTTTATTCTACACATTGACGTGACAACTAAGCATGACAACCGCAAGATGACTACTTAGTTTGAGTAATAATTGTCAATTAATTTTTTTACATCGTACAGAAGGATTTGGCGCTCACGATGAAACGGTTAGGTACATAAAACTTAAAATTGCGTTCGCACGTTCAAACACTCATGCTAACGTATCTAGTTTAAACATTTCTTGCGTATTTAAAATGTGTACATTAAATAGTTGCGTTTAAAATTCAGTATTCAAAATTATAAATATTCAGATAAATTAACTTCAATCGAAGATCAGTATTACTTTCTTCTCTGTGTAGAGGACACTGTAGTGTACACTTACGGAAAAAAGCTATTTTTGTTTTGAAGAGGTACACAATTTCAACAAAAATTAACCTTTAGATGGTTATGGTTTTTCTATTTAAACATATTATTGACTCATGTCCACAAACTGTTATAAACATAAATATTTTATTGCTTTTAATTTCACAACAAAACTTAACGACAATTTTCTTGTCCTTAAAGGGGTATAATCGAACTAAAGCTTACATAGCAGCTCAAGGTCCAAAATTTAGTACAATTAAAAACTTTTGGTCTATGATTTGGCAAGAAAATATTGAAATTATTGTTATGGGGTCCAACACCTTCGAAAACAAACAGGTAAAAATTTTCTTACTTTTTTTTTGTGTTTCTTCTTACACTAAGTTTTTAGAGAATGTGTGCCGAATATTGGCCACCGAAGGAGAACGTGATTTTTGAGTGTGGCAGAATGACAATAACAACAATCAGTCAATCAATTCACGATTGCTATATTCGGCGTAAATTTGAAGTTTTTTATGACGGAAATAAAAAAGTGATCGTTCAGTTCCAAATAAAATGGATTTCTGATTCAAAACAATATTTTCCTAACCATCTTTTGCCAGCTCTTAAATTCTTGCAAGAAAATGAGAATATGTCCAATCCTATTCTGGTTCATTCTGGGTTTGTTTTTTTACAATTTTTTAGCGGGTTTACAAATGTGTTTTTAGATACGGTGTTGGCAGAACTGGAGTTATTATACTCTGTGACTTGGCGCTCCAAATGATCAAAGAAAAAGGGAAAGTAGATTTTTACTACTTGACCAAGATCTTAAAGCTGCAACGACATCTAATGATTAAAAATTTGGTCAGTTGAATATGATAACGATAGGAAATTGTTATTCAGTTTGGTTGTAGGAACACTATGCTTTAGCTCACATAACTGTCAAAGAATACATCATGGACCAAGAAAATCCTTTTCAAAATTCCGTTGATAGAACCACTAGAAGACAGCAACTTGAATATTTGGAAATATTAAGTTCTCACGACTCAGTGCTCCAGAAAATGACTCCTGAAATAAAAATTGAAAGGAAAGGTTTACCCTCGATTCCTACAGGTCAGTAAAAATACTAAACTAAAATTTTTTAATTATTAATTTAAAAAAATTAGTGCTTCGCTATGGAGATGGCGGTAAATTCTTAGTTTCACAAGAACCAAAGTTTGAGGATTTTGCACTATTCTGGATAACGGTAGCCGATGAATCTATAGAATATATAATATTTTTGAACAAGGTTTGTAATTAACAATTATTCTATTTAAAAAGTATTTTATTAAAAATGTTGTTTATTAGAAAATTCCTTTTCGGAATATTTCATTTAAGGGAAAAAAGGAAGTTATTCAATTGAATTTTGTAACCACAAATGAAGCAAGCTTTTGCACAGTTAAAAAGTTTTCCCTCTTGATTTACGATGCCGTTTCCAAAGAGGTAAATAATTTTAAGTTAAGAAAAAAAAAACAAAAACTTAAATTCTAGATTATCGTTAATCGAAACGTTTATGTGCTTGAATTCAACGAATGGAAACCAAAAAGTCTGTTGCCCAGTTCCATTGAACATTTCGTTCAGTTGGTGGATGCTGTCAATAAAATACTACGAAAACCGATCTTGGTTTTATGTAGGTAAGTAGAGGACAAATGTTTAAAAGTGTTATCTTTGTAAAAGTTTTTTTAGTGATGTTACTTAAACTAAATTTTAAAAATTGATTTTAAATTATTTAAGAAAAAAATTAATAATAAGTTTTTCTTTATCAAAAAAATTTACATAATTTTGTTTTTAGTGTTAGATTATGTTAAATTTTAACTCACTATATATGATTTTACTGATAAATTGCATACTCTAAATATTCGGGTTTGTATGAAATTTATTTTTATACAAATTTATTTTTGCCTATTTATTTAGTAATTAATGTATAATAAAATAATATTTTTACAGTGATGGCTCCACCGCCAGCGGATTATTCGTAGTAGTGTCGCACGCCATTGAGCAGTACAAAGCAGAATTAGAAGTGGATGTATGTGCGGCAATAAGAGTTGGGAGACGAAGTGGTAGAAAATTTGTCGAATCTGAGGTAAGTCACAGATCGGTATTTCAAAATGTTATGCGTTTTTTTTTTAGAAACAACTAAAATATATTCATAAATGTGTAACTGAGTTTTGCAGAAGCAACGAAAGGTACCAAACTATAGATTTTGCCTGAGTTTTGTTTATGTTTGTATATATGTATAAGTAGATGGATTATTATATTTATTTAATAAATGTATTCTATTGTTATATTAGTGTTTTGAATAAACTTAACAACTTTTTCAGTTGATTAAGTTTAAAAGTACAAATTAGAAAAAAATGGAAATTGGAAAGCTTATACTTTTTGAGTTCCAAATAAATATCAGAAATTGTAGGAACTTATTTAACCATGTTTCGTCTCAAGTCTTATGATAATATCTTTGACAATGTTAACGCAACTGGAAATTTCCCGTATAGTAAATTAAATAAAATCTTATTCCATAAATTTCAGGTGTCAAAAAATCTCTAAATCGTTTGAATTTTCCACACTAGGCAATAAAATAAACAACATTATCAAATTTCTTGTTTATTCATTATATCAAACTAACGTGCCTATCTATATTGAGTAAATAACCTAAATTTCCCCATATTTTAAATTGTTTCGTAACACATCCATCAAAAAAAGATAGTTAAAATTTGTCAAAATTGTAGTTCTCGAAAGGTTAGCATGATGTAGAAAAATTCGTTCAAAAATCCCTTTTTTACGAGAGTTGCAGTTTTGTATTTATATATTTGAACTTTTTAATCTATATAGAGTTTTTAGACATGTAAATGATTGTTATTGACCATTTAACAGTTGTGACGCATTTCTAAAAATTAGAGGCAATTTTACAAATGGATCATATGTTATCATGGGAACGATAACGTTCTCGTAATTTGCGATAAATATCTCAAAATTTCAACATGAGTTACTGTAAACTTGAAATTTAGTAATGCTGTTCAATTGGAAATATTAAGCACTTTATATTAGAAAACAAAATATTTGGAAACGTTTTAAAAAAATATTTGTCTCCAACTGCGAATTGCGGGTGAACCTAATTATATCCAAAAATGACATTCCTTATTTGGCAGACCTCGATGAAATATTTAATAAAGTCAATTCATAATTGCAAGATCACGAGCTGTATTTAATCAAAACAAGTAACGTTATTGTAAGAAAACTCCTTGTGCTTAAGCGAAGTTTTAGCCAAGGCAAATATAGCCAATTTGCAAATCTATGAGCAGTCTCCGTTCAAAATAAAATTACTTACTGACTGCCAGCAGTAGGAGGTTCTCCATGCTAATTTCAATGAGCGATTCGAGGATTTTCTAAACATAGATATACCATGTCGGGTTGTGGATCTTCAAATTTAAAAAGGAAACTCATTAAACCCACACAAGTGAAAGACTAAAAATAAAATTCAAAAGTGGATACGAAGAATTCTGGTTTCAGAAATCAATATCGTCACTGTACTCTAGATTATAGGATTTTTTTTTTATGGATTTATCATTCTCATTCTGTTTTCGTATGTAGGAAAACAAAAGCTTTTGTTTGTGTTGCGAAGACCGAGAAAAATTCGAGAAAATTCATTGTAACAAAACTTTTTATGGAAACCGTTTTTATTTTTATGTTAGATTAGATCGTTTGCGTCTCGTAAGTAGTCGTTAAACATTACGAAATAAAATATTTATCTTATTTATTTTTCGTTCTAAAAGCTTTGATAAAATCTCTGATAATTGTAAATTTCCCGAAAAGCAGATTAAAAAATGAAATATCAGACAAATCTTTTATTGTAATAAATCAAAAAATAAATTTAGATAACAGGTACGGTAAATTCAAAATTTTTAAATTTGAGGCTTAAGAAACAGCTAAATTGCTTCAATTTTCCTTAGTAGTTAATGAAAAAATTATCACATTTCTTGCATTTTTATAACATCATTAATGTATGCATACTGAATTTATGAAATTTAATTTTGATTCTCCAAACCCAAAAGTCTTTAAATTTTAAATTATTTTGTGACTTTAAAAAAATTAATAGTTAAAAATTTTCAAAATTGTATTTTCAAACAAGTTGCATGTGAAAAATATGGCTTAAAAAGTGCAGTTTTTATTTATTTATATTTAAACTTTTTGAATCTGTAAGGAAGTCATCAAACTTCGTTTCCGAACCTAATTTCATCCCTTCAGTCACAACTAAAGCTATCAAGTATAGACATATGGAAATACAAAACAATCATAAAAACCGTCATTCAAAGGAAAGTTACTCTTGCGCTGAAATTTGTGAAAATTTGTTGTTTTTGTTCACCTATACTTTGATTTGAATAACAGTATTACATGTAAAACTTGAGCATAAATAACATAGTTTACCTAGAATAAAAATCCATTAAAATCCTAACGTTGTCCCCCTATCTTGGCCTAAACCACAACAAGCGACTTGGAAGATAATTTTGTAAGAAAGATGTTTGATTATCAAATTTTTGTTATAGTCTCCAGCGATGATTAAATTATCCATAATCAACTATTGCAAATACTCTTGAACAATTGATTAAAATTTTTGAATGAATTACATCAATTTCTAATTACTGTAAGTACTATTAAAAGTGCAATTTGAACAATTTCCAAATTGAATCTTCTGGGTTCACTCGTTAAAACTCTTGGTTTATTTGGAATGTAACCTTCACTTTTTCTTTTTAAGAAAGCACGTAGTTTGGCAAATTTATTTATTTCTATACCGTTTTCAGACTTAAAGTTGTTTACAGTTTAGACGCTTTAAATTGACAGTTATTAATATTAATCCCAGGTACTGCGTCCACAATTAATTATCAGTTCGTTTCTAATTTTGATGGGAAAAAACACTGTCGAGGCTAAGCAATGGCGCGATAAACGATACCCAACATGTGCTCCGTCGAACTCAACTATCAAACAATGGTATGCTGACTTGCAACGTGGTCGTACCAGCACCGAAGATGCTGAACGCAGTGGAAAATATAAAAAAAAACACCGAATCGTGTTGGATGATCGGCGAGTGAAGTTGAGCGAGATAGCTGAGACTCTGGGCATATCGAAAGAGTGCGTGGGTTTTATTTTACACGAACATTTGGGTATGAAAAAATTAAGCGCGCGATGGGTGCCGCCAAAAGCAGCAGCATGTTGACAATTCCGAGGGTGGTTTGGCCCTGTTCCGGCGAAACAAACAGGACTTTTTGCGTCGATTCGTGACAATGGACGAAACGTGGATCCACCACTACACGCCGGAGTCCAATCGGTAGTCTACTGAGTGGCTGGAAGCCGGCAGTAGCTGTCCGAAACGCCCGAAGTTCTAACAGTCAGCCGGAAAAGTTTTGGCCAGCATTTTTTGGGATGCATATGGAATAATCTTTATTGATTACTTGGAAAAGGGAAAGACCGTCACTGGCGACTATTACGTTGTTTTATTTGACCGCCTGGACCAAAAAATCAAAGAAAAACGGCCTCACATGGCGAGAAAAAAGTGCTGTTCCATCACGATAACGCACCGGCTCACACATCCATGAAAGCGATGGTCAAATTGACCGAGTTACGTTATGAATTGGTCGACCACCCACCGTATTCGCCAGATTTAGAGAATCCTCAAGGTGAAAAGATTTAGCTCAAATGCCAAGGTCATTGCCGAAACGGAGGCCTATTTTGCAGAGCTTGACAAATCCCACTATTCGAAGAGGAATCGAAATGTTGGAAAATCGTTGGAACAAATACATTGAGCTAGATGGAGACTATACTGAAGACTTGATACATTTTTAATAAAAAAAAAAACTTTTTTCACTGTTAGGCCCGGGGCTTTTCAGCCCACGTAATATATGTAGTAAATATTGATAATTAATCCCTGGACCCCTCAAAAGTTAAGCTTTATAAACTGTCGAAATCAATGAAAACGAAAATGTCACTTTAATTACTACAAAGATAAATAACTTATTCTATAACGATTTAAAAAAAAAACTAATTTTTAAATTTCATCAAAATACGATGAATGGAAAAATTTGTAACCAGCCCCTTTGACAATGGGCAAATACAAATTTTAACAATTATTAACGCGCTCTCGATTGTTAATCGACTTCACTAATAAACGTGTTCGCTAAAAAAGTATTTTCTAAAATGTAAAATAACACGTTTTAATAGTAAAAACTTGCAACAATCCTTTATAAGCAAATGAAGGACCGTTCCCATTCTATTTACAACAAAAAATAAACAATTAATTTAAATAAAAAATTTTTTTGAATAAAACTACAATTACATACAACATTAAATTAAGTCTATTTATTATTAATTTATAATTCTACTATCAAACCAGATGGCATTTATTTCGAGATTTATTTAGAGCTTGGTGGTGATCTTTTTGTAGAGTTTTACACAATCGTAAAGAAATTCTAGTTCATCCTGAAATTGTAATATTATTAAATGTACTTAAATATTTTAACTAACCTCTGATTGAACAAATTCTTTACCACTTCTTCTTGAAACTCTTATGGCAGTACAAATGTCAAATGCTATCTCTGCTTGGTACTGTTCAAGAAGATAAGATAAAACCACAAACAAACCACTTGTTGTGCAACCATCACTGAAAAAATATGTCTTAGTTTGTGATCTGGTAACAAAACAATTATATTTTAAAATTATAGATAATGATAAATATATCCCAAGATTTTTTTTCCTCTAAACATTGAAAATTAAAAAATATATTGAAACCCCTACACCAAATATACACTTTTGAAACACACTAACATATGTTTCGGTATCCATGAAAAGTCGGGTATTTATGAAATTAAATGTAAAAACTGTGAGCAAAAATATATTGGGCAAACAAGGAGGTCAATTTTGACTAGGTTCAAAGAACATGTAGCTCACGCCAAATATGGTAGGTTTGAAAAATCCAGTGTTGCTCAACATATTTTTGACAAAGATCATCATATAGATGAAAGTTGTTTAAAATTAGTTAGGAATGTAAACAATTGTAAATTTCTAGACGTTTACGAAAGTCTAGAAATAATTAAGAATAAGCCCTTTGTTATGAACGCCGATAATGGTCCCATCCCCTCTTCTCCCCTCTTTAGATTGTTAAATACCACCCAAAAAGTGGTATAGGTAACTAGTATATAAGTAATTAGTTTTTAAGGGTAGATAAGTTTAATCATCACTCTGATGATGGTATCATGGATACCGAAACATATGTTAGTGTGTTTCAAAAGTGTATATTTGGTGTAGGGGTTTCAATATATTTTTTAATTTTTAAAAAAACACCAAGTGATCAAGAATAGATCTAAACATTGAAGTAAATTACTCACTTGCACAAAATTAAAGTTGGTTTTGGTGATTCAAGTTTATTGACAGCTTTTGTCAACTCAACAAAATCTTGAATAGAGTTTGGTAGCAAGTTTCTCTGTTCGCAGTCATTCAACTCAAAAGCAGAAATACTTTTTTCACGAATAATCTGTAATGTAACATTCATATTTGGCTTTTTTCTTACAACTTTGTTACCTGTTTAGAAGTAGCGTTATATATTCGTAATGAAAATTTTCTGACTGTGTAACAATTTATTTGATGTGCCTCGAGATGATGGACTTGAATAAGCTCATTTTCTCTATTAAATGAAACATTTCGGAAAGGAATCTTTTGACAGAAAAACATTAATAGAAATACATTTTAACATCATTTTACCTTATCCATAAATGCAATATGTTCGAGGGATTCACTCGCTACCATACTCCAAAAAGCTCCAGAATCTTCGATGGTTGGATTCTGTGCCACCAAATACTTTTTTCCTCCATAACGAGAAACTAGAATTTCAGATTAAACTAGGATATAGTTTTGTATAATAGTTACTGACCTGGAGTGATTAAGTTTGAGGATTTTTCTTGTGTCTTAGATGTTAATTTCTGAATTAAGGAATCGTGACGACATAATACCTTCAAATACTCAAATTGTTCTCTTATCGTGTTTTTATTTATTACTTTTTTGAACGGATTGTTTTTATCCATGATATACTCCTTGACTGTAAAATGTGCTAAAAGATAGTCTTCCTAAAACTCAACTAATTAATTACTCTTTTTATCAACTAATTTATAGTTACCAAATCTTTGACCATTAAATGTCGCTGTTTTCTTAAAAATTGCGTCAAATAATAAAAGTCGGCCTTTCCTTTATGTTGGATCATTTGCAGTGCTAAGTCGCATAAAATAATAGCTCCAGTTTTTCCTATTTCACGCCTAAAAACGCATTTTTTTGTTAGAAAAAAAAATGTAAGAAACGAACTCAGAATGGATAAGAACTGGACGACAAATATTGGTATTTTCTCTCAAAAATTTGACAGCAGGCAATAAATTGTTGGGAAAGTAAGGTTCCAAATCAGACGTCCTTTTGACTTGAAGTTGAATGACGATCCTTTTACAATTGCCGTAGCAAACTTGTAGTTCACGTTCGATGTAGGAATTGTTGTACCTCTGAGATATAAGTGTTATTGTCATTTCATCAAACTCAAAAAAATCCTTTTTTTTATTTGGCCAATATTTACTACAAATGATCTAAAATTGCAAATAAGAGTAAAGTTACAGATTAAAAAAGTTTTGTGTAAAATTATTTTTACCTCTTTGTTTTTGGTTGCGGTCATTATTATTGCAATATTCTCTTGCCAGATCATTAGCCAGAATTTTTTTATTGTGCAAGTTTCTGGTTCCAAGGCGGCTATGTATGCCTTCACGCAATCAATCCCCTTAGAAAAAATAACAACAAAAATTTATTAAAAGTATCAAAAAATATTTTTCTTGTCTGTAATATATTTGAGAAATAGTGTTTTATTTTATAAAGAACTAAAGCTTCAGTTTGTCTGATATTGTCGAACAAACGCAGCGACTTAGTTCCTAAAAACTACATTTTTTTATTTTTCACACAAATATAGAAAGCAGTATCAAAAATAAAATAAAATAAAATTAAAATAAAGTTTAAAATGATGATACGCATCGAAGATAAAGCCTATTATGGCCAGATATTAATTACTTTTAATTTTTTGATTTTTAGTTCTCATTAAAAATTAGAAACCCTTACATCAATGTAGGTTGCATTAACGTAATTTTCAGTGTCAGTTTCATGTAGACCATTTAAAACAACATTGTTGTCATTATCTAAAAAAAATATAACTAAAATAAAACGTTTATAAAAATGAATTATCCTTACCAGGTACATAATGGTTTTCGATCCAATTTTTCGCGTTTGTTGTTGACAAAACATCCGTTGAACACTGAACCTGTCTTGTTTCGAAAGACTTAAACAAATATTGAAAACCATTGCAGTGATATGAAAATAAACTTACCTCGAATTCTTGCTTTAATTTCTCTAAAAATTCTGGCGATAAAAGTTGGTCAAACTCTGTTGCATTTATGCCTGTCGACTTATTTAGTTTATGTAACAACAAGTCTGCTTCATTATTCAAGAGTTGATGATTTAGTTTCTTTTTTTTAAACCAGAGACACATTGCAATTATAAATAACAACACGAAACATGCAGAGAAAACGTATACCAAATGTACCATAAGTTTGCTTTTTTCTATTACCAAAAAAAATGTATTTACTTTTATTTTAATATATTAATATACCCAGTTATAGTTACCATTTTTAAAATATAAAACAGAACTGTCTTTATAAGCTGCTTCAGTTAACGCTCTTACAACCAACCAATACTCTTTATTGGGTTCCAGAGGTGGATTACAAACAATTTCTTCATGACACTCATCTCCGGAACCAATAACAAACAAATAATGGTTCTTATCTGAAATTTTTTTGGTGCATTTGTATTTCTATGTACATATTATTAACACACCTTTAAACGGATTCCAAAAATTTGGCGTAAGTTGTCTTGAATCCTCTGGTAAAGGAGGCCACGTTTCGTTACTTCCGTTCCAAAAACCAAAATTCGTTTGATTCAATTCATTCGTCGACAGAATCAAAGCATAAGCAATAATTTTACCGTTGACGTCACTAAATGAATTTTTCAATAAAGTAAAGTTAGCCTTTGCATTTCCTGTGATCGGTAGAGTAAAGTTTGCATTCACAACTGGAACTAACATGCATTTGTTAATAAAATATTGATGATTACAACTTGTAGATCACCTACCACCAGGCTTCGATTCGAATATAGGCAGAGAAATAGAAGGTGACGTAAAAGTTTCCGTCACAATCGTAACATTGACTGAATATTTTCGAAGAGGTTGGAGAAACAGATCTGTGGAGGTTTGATTTGTTTCGATGCAATCAGTTAAGTTTGAAAAACCGTTTCGTTCTCCCGAATAACACACTTTATAGTGTTTCCAAGATGTGTTGTAAGTAAGTTCGTGTGTGATTTTTGCAATTTCAGGATGCGTTTCGTTGTAACTAAACTTTGTTTCATGTACTTTTATAGATATATTGTAAAAATCATTTAAATTTTTTATTTCAAATGGAATTGGAAAGGTAAAATTGTAAACACCCGCTTGTGTTTCGAACAAAGTAAACGGATATTTTGATGAGTTTTGTACAGAATTCGTGGCAAAACTGGTACAAGAAATAGTTGTATTTGTTGAGTATTCGTCTTGAGCAAAATACTCAGAGGAATCATTTCCACTGTTAGATAACTGCAATTTTCTGATTGTAGAAGAATTACACTTACTGAAGACTTCTATAGAAGCGCATTTATTCTCTTTTTCTACTTGTAATTTAAAAGTAATCATTCCACTTGTTTTACTAAGAACTATAGAAACAAGTTGAGGTGACGTTAGAGCTAAAAACAACAAAAAAGGTTTAGTTTGATATAAACAATTATGAAATGTTAATGTTAAATATAAATTACGCTCATGATTGCAAATATAATAGGATATTACTCCTAACTAATAAGAATATAATTTAACAAAAATACAAAATAGTTATTTATGTAACAATTGGGAAAAACATAAGATTTTTTACGCGTGTGCTTGTAACAGAAAGAGAGGAAGTCTAACTTGATCAGTAGACAATTTTTTGAACACCGTCGCTATAAACATTCCATTCATTAAGTTGCTTTAAAAAAACTTACTGTTTTTGGTAATTGAGGTGTCGGATATGTGTTAAGCTTTTTTATGTTAAAAAATTTATGAATTAATGTTACATTTTTACATTAACAATTTCTTGAAAAAAAAAAAAAAAAGTAACGATTATTTTTAAGTCGTGGCAAATTTTATTATTAACTTTTAACCGCGAAACTTTATTGAATATGTTATACATATTAGAAAAACTATTATTATATACTGTCTCTAGTAAAATAAGCCAATTACAAAACAAACAAATTTTGTGAAAAAAACTGAAAATTTCAATCTCACTTAATAATATTATTTACTTATTTATATGTTATTATCATTAACTTACGTGGCATCATTTGAACCGTTTTGTTTGCTTCTTTTCCACTATTTCCATTAACTACTGTAGCAACAGAAATTGTATATTTTGTGCAAGTCTTTAAATTTTCTAACAAATTTGAGAAACGTTTCGTTACATGTGTTTTAGTTTGGAAAGTAAATTTAAAGTGATCGATTTTACACTTTTCATTGATATTCCAGTAAACCATTAGGGCAGAATTATTTATGAGTTCAACGTGAGAAAACTCTACGCGTGGAGCTAGAATTTTTTAAATTAAAGTTAAAAATAATTTAATAAACTAAAAAAAAACTCACCGTTTTGACAATCTTCTTTACAACTTTCTTCCAAATTTTTAAAATAGGCACAGTCGCATGTTTCATTTGCAAATAAATTAGTTTTGTTGTTCAAATCTAACAAAAAGAGGAATATTTTAAAAAAAAGAAACGTTTTTAAAAGTTGTTTTTAAAATTTTTACTGAATGTTCTATAAAAAGTGACTTTTTTAATGATTTTAAAAAAATACTTAGTCATATAATATTTTATCACAGAGTGTAACAAAAATGTATTGTTCAATCATATGTATTTGTTAATCTTTTCTAGAATAGTGTCCGTAAGGTTTTATATTTAATAATAACAATAAACGTAAAATTACCTGATTGTTCATTTTGGGAAGGTCTTATATCAACAGCCCAATATCCATCGTATCTCCCATTTATTGTCTTTCTAATTAGTGTCATATTCGTCTCTTTTGTTATAAACAAAGTCACAGGTTTCCACAACTGCGGAAAATTAGTTTTTGTTACAGCTAGAATCTGTTGCCCGCTTTTTGGTAAAATAACTTCTAAATAACAATGTGCACAAAGGTACGCATATAATGTTAAATAAGGTATTTGTCGAGAAATATTAATGATCGTTGGTTTTATCGAAATGTGATCTGCAGTTCTCAGTGGATCTAAAACTAACATTGTAACAAGAGAAAAATAAAAACTTCCTTACATTCGTGAATCTTCCAGATAATATTTTCTTTCGCTGTACATTCAATATGCGAAATAGAAAGATCCGTAAAAGTCGTAACATAATGGTCATTTTCAAACAAACATATTGTACCATTGCTTATAATCACTGTATAGTGAATCCAACTATTGCTACTACTGCCTTTTAAAATATGTTCATCATAAGAATTAGCTTGTAACCTGATAACTGAAAACTTAATTTCGAAGGGTGACCGCACAGAAAAAGATATGGCCGAAACCGAAGAGAAAACTAGAGATTTGTTTTCAATCAATTTGAGACCTGAAAATATTGCCAAGATTTATAAAATTGCCAGATAATAAAGCCGAATTCAATTCAAACCCTACCCGAGAATCGTTCATCTGTTACAGGTCCTTGGAAAGTCTGTGTTGCATTTTGGAGAATCCAGTCATTCCAGCTATTGCTTTGTTCTAAAAAGATTTTTACATGTTTCATTTTAAAGCCACCTACGTTTAATACAACCTGTTAAAAGTTCTACTGAATTATACAATTCAGTGTAATTTGTTCCTTGACAAAGAGAAAAACTTGAAATCAATGGTAACAGTAGAATGAAAAGCATTTTGATTTATAAAAAGACTTCACAGTTCATTTAAAAAGTTTCTGAAAAAAAAATCACTTTAAAAAAAACATGTTCTTCTACAATGAGTAAGCGAAAACTATGTGTATTAAATTCTCTTTATAAACGATTTTTATATCACTATTTGTCTTAATGTAATGTCATGTGTTCAAAAAAAAAGATCCAGTTTGTCTTGGCTTCACTTTCGTTATCGTTTAAGTAGTTCATAACTTGATAGTTACCGTAACAGTAGTAGTTTTTAATGATTTTTATACTGAGTGATATAAAAGTTTTTCTATCAAGTTTATCACTTTACCCTTTTTTAATCTGGCATTTTTTATTTATGGTGTATTAAAAAGACATACATGTTATGTTTACTCTCATAACTCACTTGGTAGAAAGATTTTTAGATCGCTCGGTAGTTTGCAATAAACAGTTTTCTTTTAAAATTGCTTTTCATCGCTGAATGAAATGCGTTAAAGAACACAATTTATTGATTTTTAAGTGAAATTTTAATATCAATCTTAGGACATTCGTTACAAAAAAAAATCATTGATAACGTAACCTTTTTTTAACGCTCGTTACGTTATCAACTGATCTTGATATAGTATAAAAGCTTAAAAAGTTGTGTTGATAAATACCTTTTGTGTCAGAACGGCCTGTTATGATATTACAAGACAACTAAGTCACCATACATTAAATACTTATTTACGAACTTAAATCTCAACCTATTCCACTTGCGTTAAAAAAACGCACTTTAAAACCATATCACGATTTATCTTTTGTCCGACTAAAATCAAGAATTAACAACGGTAACTAAAATTGTGTGTATTGAAAACTTGAAAACTCAAAGTTGACACAATTTTATTAGTTTAAGATATGTTTAAATATAGATATAACTACAGAAAATCATATCCAAAGATCACTGCAAATTTGATAAAGATAAAAAATATCTATGAATATTTTTTTTTCCTATAGTTCAAACAGAACATAAGAACATAAAATTCTTAAAGTAATTACAACATGCAGTGTGTTTGCCTAAATAAATAAAATTTATGAACAAAACTGCTATATCTAAACTTTTGTTGGTACTAAAATTTAATTTTCTTAGAAAAAATCTCTACTTTCTTCGGTTGGTAACACGTTTGCCGTATTTGCCGTATTTATAGCGGCGGGCAGAAAATTATTGAATTAATATTAAAACGCTAATTTTGCAATTTCATTTGGCGAAAAGTGACAATTATTTTATATTTATTTTACTTGATTTAAACGTCAACAGCTGTCACAAAATTTTGTGTATCATCAAAATTGGTTTCATTTGTAACAAGTTGTGTGTACACCGCGTACAGGATGGGAAATAGCACGGAGCCTTGTTGTACTCCGACTCTGTAAAGACATCAAAATAAAAAGTAATTTTTATAGTAACAAAGTGGTTTTCGCTTTGGTTATCGAAAGCAATGTTTACATTTTGTAAATCATAAAACAAATTAAAATTTAGCAAAAATTTTATTTATTTCTCTTATTTGTTTTTAATATCTCTGATAACATTAATGTAAATAGAAATTTTTAGGTAAACAATCCCATACAAATTTAATCTCACAATAACTAACATTTGTGGAAATTTCTTAATCGATAAATTTAAGATTAAAAAAAAATTAAGTAATTAACAAACAAAATAATCAAATCTTGCCTTCATTTATTGAATTATTCTAATAAATTTTGAGTTTGCAAAATCTAATTACGATTTTAAACTAATTGAATTTCCCAAATCTGAAATTGTATTTTGGCAAACTTGGCTGTTTTTATTATCACGTAGCTTATTTAAACGCCACATCTATATATACAGAGCGAGTTAATGTGACGATATCCATCGATACTGCCTTTTTGATTCCTTATATGAGATTTTTCAACACGTCATGACATACGAGTATAAAAGAAAAAAGTGTATATTTGATTGATGTTTGATTGGTGTTTGCCACTAATGGTTGTTGCTGTTATCATACAGGGTGTTCACTAGAAATTGATATTTTGTACAATATGGAATAGCTATAACCTGGATTTTTTAAATGGAACATTCTATATATTCATGTATCATCAAACTTTTCCATGCTTTTTTATTTTTGTCAATGTATATCCAAAACGTATTTTTTTGAAATGTCACAACTTATTTAACAACTGAAAACTCCAATTAAAAAAAAATAAAAATCGAAAAAACTCTAATGATAAAAAGTTCAGAGCCAAGAGCATTTGATGAACCAAGAAACCAAACTCTAAAAATTAAAAAAATAAATAAAAATTAAATTTCCTAATCACTCGTAAAAAATTGATTATTTGTTTCTTTCTAATTTTTAAAACGTCTCTCTTTATATGTCAAAATTAATAACATAAATGTTTTTACAAATGTGTAGAATTACTTGAAATCTAATCTAAATTGCTCAATATTTGTTCTATAAAATGGCAGTATTTTATTTCGTAATGTGTAACCACTACTCACGAAACGCAAACAATCTAATCTTACATAAAAATAAAAACAGTTTCTATAATCGCCCCAAATTTGTCGAATAAGATTATTTTTTTACATCAATATCTAAATCTATTTACTGCTTTAGTGCGTTAAAATATTTGTGAATGATTTAATTATTGAATATGCTTTGCGGGAAATTTCCAGTTGCGTTAATATTATCTGCATCGTGACGTTACAGCATCAGCAGTTTTAACATTTTGTTACTTTTTTAGAGAAAATTAGTTTAGCTGAAGAGTTGTTTTTAATAGCAGTTTTCTAGAAAAATAAAAGAAAGTAGGAAAGCGCGGAAAACGTAGAAATCGGCAATTTTCGGTTCATGTAATAAATATGGGAATATCCAAATTAAAACTGATTTTAGGTAATTTTTTAAGTTGTCACTGGAAGTAATTATTAGTATTCTTTTTGTGTTTTACTAGGTTCGAAAAGCTTGACAACTTTCAAACAGAAGCCAGCGGTCTAAAGATATATGATCAAATTGTAAAGTGTTTACGCAAGTTTTATCGTGCTATTAAGATTTTATTGTTTAAAATATTGATTGATTGATGAGATATTTTTTCCCTTAGTTTGCTTTGTTTTTTTTTTAATTCTATTATATCAGGCAAAATCAAAGATAGCTTATATCCAAATTTAAACTTTGACTGTATATGTCGATCAGCAACTTTTATAATCTTATCTAATCGGAAATTATACATTTCTAACAACAATCAATCGTGTGACACCTGCTTGGCAACACAAAGTAAGTTATAATAATATACTAAATAAGTATTTTTTATTCTACTCTTTTTAGTTGTGAAAAATGAGCATCTTTTCGTTACTTATTTCGCTTTCCTTATTTTTTGTTAGTATTTTTTGTCAAGAAACAATTCTATTTAAAAATGACACTCAAGTTATATGCGTGTCCGATAATACACAACTTCCCATTTACGTGGAACCTTTGAACACACAAGAAAATAAAAATTTCAAAAGTTTAGTCGAAGTTGGTACATTTTGGAATGATTGGAATTTGTTAAATTCATCAGAAACCTTACACGCTCCGGTTATAGATCGCCGATGGCAAGGTAATTGTATATTTGTCGCAAAATATTAAAACAACTCCATCATTTGATTACATTTTAAGATTTTAACACTGAGCATGGAAAAAAATTGAGTTTTTCTTTCACGACTTCTTTGTATTTTTGGGTATACGAACCAGGAATCATTAATATGTATACAGATTATTATAATGGCGTATCACATCGAACTCGTGTAACAACAAGCCGCGCCTGGACTCTTTTTACTATCTTTACGAAAAATGGCCTCACAAGATACTTAGAAAATAACAAACAATATCGAATAAACTCTGCAGTTCCTTTGAATGTAAAAATTGTAACAAACGATTTAATCTATTGGAAAGTTGAGCGCTGTAAGTGAACATAAATCGGTACAAGTGCTTTTTTTATTTTTTTATTTATATGTTGTTACAGATAAAATAAGAGTCGCATACACGACATCGGCGGTTGCAACGAACATAACATTGGATGAGAGTTCTTTTCTACTGTTGTATGTATATCTGTGTGATTATTGCTTTTTGGACATTGATATCGGAAACGAAACAAAGCAAACCTTAAACGGAACAAATTTCACTCAGAATGATTTGTTTATACCACAAAAAATTAAGCTAACGCAAGTGATCAACGTATCGCTAAAAAGATATACGAAAAATGGTAATTCAACAGGATATTGGGCAGTCGATATAAGACGTTCTTCTGATAAATTAAATTATGGTAAATATTTGCACGAACACAAAAATTGTAGAAAGTTTTATTAACATTAGAATATCAATGTATTAAATTATTTTTAATTTTCAGTGACATACAAGACTAAAACTACAAATAGTACTGTTGAAAAAGAAACTAGATGTAAGATTTTGGAAAACTTGAATTCAGAAACTATCAAAAGTGTAAGTGAAGATGTTTTTTATTGTAAAGAGCCTGGATCGTTTGGCAGAAACTGCGACATACTGTGCAATGACTTATTTGGACCAGACAAACAATATTGTCAAGGTTATAATATCAGTTTTGACGGTATTAAATGGTACCCTGCTTGGAATGAAGACGAAACATCCAAGAATGACGCTGGTAAGTAGTAAGAGTATAACAGTTTAAACTTTTACTCATTTTATCTATTTTAAATGTCTGTAATTTTTAGTGTGTGGGTTAACAAATGTTTGTAAATGTAATTTATTTATTATCTAACCAGAAATATTAAAATAATAACTTTAATAATTATTTTGCTTGGGTGTTGTTTTTGGAAGAGAAATTGCTGCAAAGTTACAATTATTCAATCCAAGAATCTATTACTGTGGGTCTAAATTATACAGCCTTCAATAATAAGAAAAAAATTACTTTGGTTTTGCCTTAATCTGTAAAAAGTACACATGTAAGAAAATCTTTTTTCCAACTTTTAAGAAACAAGATTTTATCTATTTTTCCTACACCTCTTCTGTTCAACCGACCGATCGAATTAAGTTGTGAAACCGGAACATTTTTTAAAATGTAACGCGGTTTTTGTTTATTATTATGTCTAACGACAGAATCATTATTAACCCAGCTGTAACACTCTACTTTTCAATGCAAGCATAGGGCCCAGAATGATTAGTATATATTTACTACTAGTCAAAAAATATATATTTTTTTAATTTCAGGATTCTTGTATGGATTTTTAACCACGGGCGTCATCACCATCAGCTTAATCTTTATTTTGAGCATAGTTTGGTGTGGGATTCATTTTTATTCAAGGAAAAACACAGGTTAGTAAAAAAATTAACAATAATAATTTGGAAAATATTTTTTGAATGTTTGAGATTTAAAGACACTTAACTGATTTGATCAAAAAATTCACTTTTACCTTTTTTATTATTATTTTATTATTTTTCATGTCGATTTAAAGTAATCGCTCAAACAGTAAAAATGTCAAAAGTGTAAGAAATAAAGAATATTCTAATAGAAGTAAGAGTAACAGTTATAAATTATTAGAGTATTGTTTTTAGGTTTAATAATAATTATTGTTTTTTTTTATAAAGTTATTCACAATTTTTCGTAATAACTCTTGAAATAAACATAATTAACGTATTTACAGTGAGAAACCTCGAAAGCGTGCCTTTAATCGAACTTAAGACGACAGAAGGAGGAGACTTGGAGAAGAAACCAGAAGGTAAATGGAAGCCTAACTTGAACATGTCTTCCAAACAGGTAAAAATATATGTATATGTAAACTTAAGTAGTCTTAAAATGTTCAGTTTCAATGCTTTAGCATCTTAACACATATTTGCATGTAAATGGTCAAGTAAATCACCTCAACTTACGTATAAAATATTTTCTTTAAATTTTCTTTTAAATAACATATAAAAATAAATACAAACTCTCGGTAAAAGTTTGCAATTTTGATTTCCATTGTAGTTGTCATGATTCTTACATTTGCTTTGCGATTTGTATTTACCTTATCGAGCTTCGTAAATTATCCTTTTATTTATATTTATCATCCCTTAATTTGAAATATTAATTTTTGAATTTTTTTACTGTTCGGATTTTTTCGATTTTTTTCAAATTTCTACAGAATAATTCAAATACAGCCCATTTTTTTAAAAAAACTAACTTAGTTTGTTTTAAGTGGCATATTAAAAAATTGATAATATAAAAATTGATGAAATATGTAATATTTTTTAACCTATATATATATTTTTTAATTTTTTAATTAAATTAATTCTTACGTGTTTTCATACTCTAAATTTTTGGCTTTTCTTTTGACTAGAGGATGACCAGGACTATTTATTTATCAACCTATTCAAGGTTGTGGTTTTTTAAAAGTTTTTTATTGTAATTAAAAGTCTTACTATCAAATTTCATCTTTTTAACTTGCAGATTGATGAACTTGTGAACAAACTTTCCCATTTTTAGGGTTTGTTTTTAAACAAACGCTAGACGCTTTGGTGTAGAGTGTAGACGTAAATTTTCAAATGTTTAACTTTAAAACAGTTTTTTACCTCTTTTAATCCCTTCGAGGCAAATATCTAAAAATCTTTTCTTAACAGATTTCTACGACTTTTCTTATAAATTTCAAGTTTGTAGGCCTTATAGTTCTCGAGATTTTGCGCTGCGCCAGTGAGTGAGTAGTATTTCGTTTTTGCAGACATATTTATTATATAGATTATCTATCCATTTATATTGTTTCCTAAGTGTTTTAAAACTCTCAATTTATAACAACTTACATTACACTTTTCAATACAAGTAATAAACTTTCAATTTTGTTTTATTTTGTATTGTGAGTTTTTTAAAATTTAGAAAAAGTACTCAAAATTTCTAGAATTTGCCAACATCTTTCGTGCTTTTTTATGATCGTTGTCAAAAAAAAAAAATTACGAAAAAGAAAAAAAATTATCACAATCGTGATCGATTGTGAATGTACACGTGTTGTAAAACGTACGCCCATGAATTTGATGATAAATAATTCTAAATTTTTGAACTAAAATTTTAGATTTTGTTTAGACTTTATTGTGTTTTTTTTTTTAATTTTTATTTTACTGCTTCACTCTTAGTAGATACTTAAGATTAAAATTATGCTTATAACTTAATTCAAAATTTGTAACATGATGTTAAATGCAATTCACAAATGACTGCAACAACGGTAATTTTTTTTTCCTTTTAGGTTATAGCCCATGATCCCTTATTACAGCCCGATAGAAGCGTCGAAGAACCAATACCACGGCTTGAACTTCAATGTCGAATATCGAATAGACTACTAGCAAAATCAAACATGGCATCAAAAGAGGTAAAAACATTTCTTCTACACACAAAACTTTGTCGTAGTTTATTTATGTGAGTGGCTGATTTTACGTTAAGAGATGTATTTGGTGGCAATGTTAAACAATGTAAAAAATGTAACATGCTATAAATGTAGTCGGACATTAATTAAGTAAAATTTGGGTTCTATAAGTTTCTTCATAATTTACAAAACAATATTTTTATTCATTTTTTAAAAATTATGTTTTTACTCGAAAAAAGTTTCTCTACATCCTTTAGATATATTATAAATAATAAATAATAATAGAACAAACTGCGCTTATGTTAATAAAATATTGCAATACTATGAGTTACATCTTTTTCTAAAAAGGCAATAATTTTTTACTTTCAAAACATATAGCAAATTACTTAATCATTGTATGAAATTGTTTGAGAGTTTATATACAGGTCTAGTCACGTAAGGGTATTTCTGATTTTTTTTATTACCGCAACCAGCAATACAATTTGCGACAACGACTAGCTCCCTCATTAAAAAAAAAAAATGTATCCACGATTGCTCTGTCTATTTAATTGTCTTGTCATACGAGTTTTTTGAAAAAGCACAAGACATTAAAAAATGTGCGACGATCATTTCTACATAGACTTAAGGTATGTCTTGAAGTTAATGGAGCACACTTTGAACATTTATTCATTTGTTGCGTTAGTTTGTTATATTGTTGTGGTTGATAAAATTAAAAATAAATTAATCATCTGTCATTTTGACGTCCTCAGCAGCGTTTAATACCTACTTTGATTACTAAATTAAATCACTTTTAATATGGTAGCAAGTGGTCAGGGTTATTTGTATTGTTGGTTGCGTACAAAATAAATTCAGAAATACCCCTTACGTGACTAGCACTGTATATTTTATGAACATGTGGATATATCATCGAGGTGGTTGTTTCTTACAACCAACATGAGGGTGTAACAAACATTAGCAAAAATTACTATACAACAAAATTTTAAATTTCTTGAAATTTTATTAAGTTTAAAAATATATTTTTTTAAGATTTTAAATATTAGTACTTTCAATTTAAAAGATTACTTAGTTTTTTAGATTTTTTAGTTGTATTTCTTTGCAGATTTTTATTTTCTGCTTCAATTGGGTATGTTCTAAAAACAATTATTTTTTTGAAGTGCAGTGTTTATCATTTACAATACCATACGATTGTGTTATATACATTTATATACTGTTCATATTTTAGAACTTAGTGCAATTTGAATTATTGAAACTTGTATTATTAGAACTCAGGATCGCTTTGCCAAAAATTACATTAGTGCGTCTTGATGCCAATAATTTTCTATTATTATTATTATTATCATCATCATCGTTATAATTAATTTTCTATTGTTGGCTTTTGTTTTTACTGCTTTTCAATTTATTGTAATTCAACTCAAAATTTAATCCATGTATGCGAACTTAAATTAAAAAAAATAATGATTTATGTGGCAAAATTGTCATAATAAGCGTGTCCGTTACAAGTGACATTTCCGTCATGCAATAACAGGTAGGTATTAGGAAAATAAATGGGTTTACATAATGTCTACACTTATAATACAGTAGAAAATTTGTATTTAATATTTAGCCAATTAATGTCAATTATTATTTATCTCAAACTATAATGAAATTATTACATCAAAACATGATATCTATGGTATTGCAAAAATTGAACACACTAGAATTGCTAGGTTTCACAAAATTGTTCTGTAAATTTTCTTGTTCTGCAATTTCTTCACTTTTTAAAGTTGAGAAAATGATTGTTCAAAAGCCAACGAACCTTAATTCAGATCTTAATGTTGATTTGAAAAACTGTTGAGAAATTTTGATTTTTTGCTCGATATATTGCTCAGTAACAGCTGAAAATTTTCAACCTCCAAACTTTTTTAATGTGAGCAGGTCCGTTCTATCTTTTACCAAACGACTAGCTAAGGACCTTTTATGACAGTTACCCGTATACTTTTTAAGGAGTTCTATTTTCCAACAATTTTTCTTGGACCACCTCCTATTTTATGAACGCCTACAAATTGTTGAGCATATTTATCATTTCTATAACTCAAGAAATATCGCTGGCTATCTCGAACTTGAATCATCGTAATGACGCTTATTTTCTAAAAAAAAATCACAACCCTTGAAGAGAGCATTTAGTTGGATGATCACAATTTTTTTTAGATATTCTATTGTTGGTGTCTTCTATTGTTATCAATGTAAGATCGTCTCTATCTCTAATATTATCTAGGAGTAGTTTAACGAGCTTCTCACGGCAATAGGCACTAAAAATTCCAATCAACCATCTAACTTTTTTTAAAAACATTAAATATATGGGCTTCTGACAAAAATCTTGTTATTTATTCCTTTGTTAGAACTCGTTTTTAGATTGTAGTTTTCCGGTTTCCGCCTAAGTAAAGTAAACATCATTCCGATCTTTGTGTGATTCATATTTTTTACTTTTCGATTGTCGAAACATGTAAATTAGGAAGTCTTCAGTTAGTGATTTGCTCAGTTGTCGAGGTATCTAGAAATTTGTATATTTTTCATTGAAATGTGTGCTTTCCATTTTCAATTCGTTCTACAGACAGAAGTTCATTATTCATTTTTAATATTTTTTTTATTCTTATTTTTCACTCGGCTTTAACACATTTTACACAAAATGGTAGTTGCTTTGCTTTTTTTTTTAGAACAAGTTAATCTTCAACCACCAAGTGTTTGTATCTTTATCTTTTTTTCCTCACGCTGAATTTTATCTTTAGTACAGACTTTGTCGGATTTTTGTTTGTTACTTACAGTTAAGCTATTTCGTCTTACGTTTATTTTATTCCATTTTTTTAGCTCACTTTTTCTATTTTACTGCCTGGCAATGCTTTTGTCACATCTAGTTGTTTGTATACTTTCGGTTATTTTAGATTTACATTACGTTCTCTTCCTGTTTCTACAACACAAATGTTTTTGTTCATTTTGTCGTCTGTTTCAACAAATTTTTAGTTTCAAGGTGCTTCTATGAAATGCTCTACATCTTCTCGCAGCATCATACTGTTAAACTGTATACCTTTCTATTACAAAGTCATTGTCTGTTTTTATTTTTGATCATTTTATTCTTCTATTTGTCTTTTTAGGATTTATTATTTATTATTTGTTCATTATTGGCTTTATTTGTCGTGGCACCTCTTTATTTTAGTTCAACAGTCAATAAATTAATGTAAAATCGATCAATCAAGATAATAGGTAATCGAGTCATCCTTGAAATCGACAACGTATGACGATATTTAATTCACATTTATAGATGTCCAATAAAATGCCAGGTAAAAATTTGGATTATATTGGCAAAAACAAGTAAATTTTTAAGAAAAACCTATTCATTTTATTCGACGGTTATAATAAATACTGGAACTGTTTTCCATTTTGTTTTAAACACAAACAAGTCTTTTGTCTAATTCTATCAATAACACGTGGCAACATAACGGATCAATCGCAAAAGACATACGTTATCGGTTTTAAGAATGACTCGATTAGGAATGATTTTGATCGCTTGATAAGTTAACGAATTGAAATCTATCAAACTGGCACTTACCTAATACTATTTAATATTTTCTGTAATTCGTATTTTTAAAAAGGTCTATGTAACAAAGTTAGTTTTTTTGTTGAATTTACATGTATCTACATCTAAGTTTAAAGAAAGGTGCTTTTCAAAATAATTCAAAGATTTATGCGTTTCATGTCCACGTACCAATTACCAATCGTAAATTTTTCGTCAAAACCTAAGACGAATGGTGATCACTGATCAGCGTAGTTTTGGGAAAATGGGAAAACCATTTGAAGATTGCGAGCGTTTAAAATTGATCAATTACCTGAAGGTATCGCAAAGTGATATTTTGTTGCAGTACCGGCAAAAAAATTTACATGTGATACTATTTATAATATTAGTTCACTTGAGAGATTTTGATTTGATAAGAGTTGACATTTTGCAAAGTTATAAAAGAAATTCGAATATTGCTATGTAATGACATGTCAAATTCCAAAAGTTTTACAGTATTTCAGATATCAAATTCAGATTAGCGATACAACACAAAAAAATATGTTTGAAATGCGTCTTTTTTGAGGTGGGTCAAACAAAATTATTATGTGTTAATCACCTAGTAAATGGCCAAGAGCCAAAGTTATTTTAATGATTAGTTCTTAATACTGACAATTAATTCTTGTACAAGACATTATATTATTTGATAACGCACTTAATATTTATATAATAAAAAATTTACATAAAATCTACGTATCGCATTTTTGTTAGTGAGTAAGCTTCTTGAAATTTTTGTTTAAATTTAGTTATTGTTGCAAATGTTCCATAAAAATAATAATCCCTCAACGTCTTCGGCAGGAATTAAAGTAAGTTCTTTTATACAAAGTGTAAGAGGATAATCAGTCGTAAATTAAATTAATTAAATAAAATAAAATAAAATAAAATTAAAAAAGCTAAAATATCGTGACATTTTTTTGATAAATTATATAACGATATTAAAAATGCTAACTAAGCTGGAAAGTTTTTTTCTTGTCGAGAGATTAACTAGTAAAGCATCGAAGTTAACTTGAAGTTATCTTAAAAGTGAAATAAAACTTTTTTACCAAAATTTGTATCCTATTTTATCTATTTTCAGATTGATGGAGTATACCCAGTTTGCAGAGAGGCATCGTCGACAGATAATGTTACAACTGTAAGTATCAATTATTTTACAACTTTTACAGTGTATGCAGAAACTTTAACCACCAGTGCTAATCAATCAAAAACTCAAGATTTTAAAAATAATAATAATGTTATGTGTAGAATAAAAAAATGGGATTGAGTGAAGATTGGTTAGGATTCAAAGTGACGTGTATTTGTTGAAATTAAAAGTATATTGAGTAACGTCTTTACAGTTCGGTGGTCTGTACAACTCTCCTTATTCTATTCCTACTCAAATCTTAACCCTAAGCGTCCACACATTTCCCAAACATTCACATACCCCAGGCACTTCAACTCGCCCTCCCTCCCTCACATTTTTTATTGCCCAACCACCCTCAACGATTCCACTTCCTATTCTTAAGATCCCCAAGGTCCCCAAGGTCCCCGCTAATTTTTCCCGATACTACATATGTGTTACTAACCTAAAAAACTACTAACAACTTGTGTCAAATTTGGTGTTAGTTAAAAGTACCCTACTTTATGTTTATTTGAGTGAATTTTTTCGTTCTTTGCCATGAATGAACGTGTAAACTGTAGTACCATAAGCGTGTACGATTTTTGGGATTTCATCAATTTAATTTTAATTCTGAAATGGCACATCATCGAAACAAATAATGGAAAAAAATGTTGAATCTCTGCACATGCTTATTTTGTGCTTTAATTTTCCACGTAGGCTTTATGACACATTGTCGAAGTCAAATCTCAAATGATTTTGCGTTGAGAATGAGCATTTATCTAACCATTATTATTTTTACAGACACAAGACTCTAATAGTGACGCAAACAGCTCTCTGGAATCTTTGGTATGTAAAAAGTTTTCTTTCTTTAATTTGTAACTTAAAACGCAGTTCCGTTTAAATATTATTTGAATATTGTCGGTATTTATAGGAATTTAAAAAAAGAGCTGGAACAACTGATGCTGGTAAAGATTACGAGCATTTCTACATTGCGTATCTAATGTTGAAATTAGTACTCGATAAAAACGTCAATGATTTTCAACTATCGTCTAATGACGAACTGTTTGGATCTTTTGATGACGTAGTTGTCAAGATTGACTACGTTGGACAAGAACGACCACTTGTTTATGCCTTTCAACTGAAACATTTTGAAAATGAAATTTTAAGAATCAACGATTTCAAAAACAAAAAAGGACCGTTTTATTTTGAAAAGTATCTTAAAGACTTTCAAGCCAACAGTTCACTTAAGGGGGCTAAAATGATTTTTTTTACAAACAGTAAAATTGACATAAAAGAAGAACATAAAATTGAGATGACATTTAATAACGACAAGATCAACGTTAACTTTTCAAACACATTTAAAGAAGAAAATGAAATGGACTTTTTTCATACGGAAACAGAAAATCAAAAAAGTTTTACGTTTTTAACAGATAATGATAAATACAAAGATTTTTTTGAAAACTTGTTCTTATACGCTGGCGAAGCAAATGCGAACTACGTTAAAGAGCTTGCTTTGAATTTATTTAAAAAAGAATTTGGTGGAGACCAAGATGCCTTCAGAAGATATACAGATTTTATCACTAACTGGAGCATGAAAGAAGGTAAAAAGAAGAAACTTGATAAAACTTGTGTTAAGAAAAAAATTTTTCTTTGCGCTTTGTCACCGTTTATTAAACCCTTGTCTTTCTCGACGAGCAAATCGATTTCTGACAAAGAAAGAACTTTCAGAGATGCTGTTGCAAAATTCGACGAAATTTATCTTAACCCAGTTAACTACGAAATCATAAAAAATCTTTGGTCAGACTGTGTGGAAATTTCAGACATTGTAACAGAAGTGAATAACAAAAATCAAGAATACTTTCTTTTCTCGAAATGGATAGAAGAAGGAACTGAGTTGAATGGAGAAGATGCAACAATATCTCAGCTGTTGTGGCTGTTAAAAAAATGTCCTTTAATCGTCCAAGGGTGTCCAGAAGTGTATAAAGCAATTAAACTATGCAACGAAAAAAATCTGATTATTTTGAATGAAGAGAAAAGCCCATCCTCTGCATTTGAAAATCTATCAAATTTGGAAGTGTTTCAAGATATTTACGAAAAAATTCTCAACACTTTCACGTATTCCATTGAAGGACAAAAAGAAACCAAACTCAAAGATTTGATAAATCTGGATGAAGAACTGAAGAAAAAAATTACTGCTGATGATCTTTTAAAAATGTTGCATAAGCCACTTACTATTGGAAACATAAAAGAAAATCTACCGCCTTGTCACAAGGAAAGAAAAATTACAAAAGTTTTAATAGATATTGCGTATCTTAAGGAAATGGGTGAAGATACTATAGCAATCATAACTGAGGTAGGAAACGAAGAGTGGTTGAGAAAAATACTTCCAGGTACAAACCTCATTCAAATTGACGAGACGCCCAACCAAGAAAACTGCAACATTTTCTACAGCAAGAAGAAAATTTCGGAAAGAACATTTGACGAAATTTGTACCAAAAATCCGTTAAAACAAATCCATTGTTTCAAATATTTAGATCAAAATCGTTTAGAGTGGCTTCGAAGCAACTGCTCAACTGATAAATTGAATGAATTAAGAAAATATCAAGTCGAAGAGAGCAATGACGTCATTGACGAAAATGAATTGCTTGCGAATTATGAAAGTCCAATTAATTTAATTTGTGCGAATCCAGGAATGGGAAAAAGCACTTTGGCTAAGAGTTTGAAAAGTACTTGTGATTCGAACGCATGGAGTGTGATTATTTATGCCCGAAATTGTACGCAAGATTTTGAACAATATAAAACAAATACGGAAAAATTTGTTGAATTCGAATTAACCAAAAATTTTGATGAGAACCTCAAAGATATTTTTAAACATTTCATCAATAAAAAACAAATCAGAATCATTTGGGATGGACTCGATGAGGTTTCTGAAAAAAATCTACTGGTCGTTTTGGAAGTCATTCAAGAGATAAGTTCCAAATATGGGTTCAAACAGTGGCTAACTTCGCGTCATCACTTGAAAGATCAATTAGAGGAAAAATTTAACACTTTTGCTAGAGATTTAAAGCAGTTTGACCAAGAAGAACAAGAAGATTACATTCGAAGTCGTTTAAGTGAAAGTAGAACAGATTTAAGTGAAGTTGTTGAAAAAATTATGTTGAATATTCAAACTTATTCCAATAATGACATTTTAGGCATTCCGTTGCAAATTTTTATGTTGACAGAGTTACTAATACAAAATGAACAAAAATATTTAGATTTGTTAAGTGGTGTGTTCACTATTCTAAATTTATACCAGCATTTTGTTGAAGAAAAATTCAGAGTGTATTTTACAGAAAAAGAAAATCTAGATTTAAAAATTGACATTAACGTTAAAAAATTTGAATCTCAAAAAAAGGAACAAATTAAATGCTACACAACAATTGCTTCTAAAGTTTATTTGAAAAAACCTTGGGAAAGATTAATTGAAAAATTGCCTTTTCAAAAACAAACAAAACGATTCTTAAGAAATCTAAAAGACAGTGGGGACAGAGTGGGGTTTATTAAGAATTGGACCGACGAACAAAACATCGAATTCACTCACAATTCTTATGGTGAATATTTTGCCGCCTTGTATCTTTTCGAAAACAATCAACAAATAGTCAAATCAAGTTCCTTCGTTGGCAATGAAAAATTTAATAATATTCGGTTTTTCTTGGATTTAATGTTAACGGAAAATTCAAAACCTTTCGTAGCAATATTGTGTAAAAATTTTCCTTTGCTGGAAAGTTGCAAAGAAGATGAATTAAATTCGAAGGATGTTATCGGTCGTAACCTCCTGAATTTGTCATGTGCTTGGAACAAAAGTTGTCCAATTTATAAATTTAAGGGTAACGAAGAGTTTAAATATACTCTTAGAATGGCTCAGGAAAATATGAAAATTTTAAACTATAAATCAACTGAAAAAAACTTTTCCTCATTTGAAAGAATTTCCGTGTCTAAAAAGCAGCTGCTTTTGTATTTCCCATATTTAATTCAATTTTTTAACGAGAAGACTGACGATTTTGATGCGCATTTTTTACCCACAATTTTGTATTATACAGCTAGAACAGATAATATTTTGCTTTTTGATTCCATAGAAAAATCACATGGTCTCAATTCAAAACTTGCTCAGATTGATTTCATAAGTTTATTATCACTTCTTCTCGTTTGCGATTCGCGCGAAATTTTACATAAACTTATGCTCAAGAAGAAATACCACAAAATGTTAATAGAAAATTTTGATGCTCTTTTGAAGATGCTTCCTCAGCAGAAAGGAGAAAGTTTTACATATCTGATGCAGTTACAAAGTTGTGAAGGTAAAACGCCGTTACATTATGCATGTAAAAATTATGACTTTCCCATTGTAAATTTACTGATGAAAGAAGGTTTAAAACCCAATGTCAAAGATATAAACGGTATGTTACCAATTCATTACGCGTGTAAAAGTGGTCGATTTGAAACAGTTCAACTATTGGTAAATAAAGGTTCAGATGTCAACGTCCCCGATAAAGAAGGTGTGTTACCAATTCATTATGCTTCTGCTAATTATCGGGATGGGCTTTCAATTGTACAATTTTTAATAGAAAGAGGTGTTAAGTTAAATTCTGTAGATTCGAATGGTATGTTACCAATTCATTACGCGTGTAAAAGTGGTCGATTTGAAACAGTTGAACTATTGGTAAATAAAGGTTCAGATTTCAAAATCCCCGATAAAGAGGGTCTGTTACCAATTCATTACGCGTGTAAAAGTGGTCGATTTGAAACAGTTGAACTATTGGTAAATAAAGGTTCAGATGTCAACGTCCCCAATAAAGAAGGTGTGTTACCAATTCATTATGCTTCTGCTAATTATCGGGATGGGCTTTCAATTGTACAATTTTTAATAAAAAGAGGTGTTAAGTTAAATTCTGTAGATTCGAATGGTATGTTACCAATTCATTACGCGTGTAAAAGTGGTCGATTTGAAACAGTTAAACTATTGGTAAATAAAGGTTCAGATGTCAACGTCCCCAATAAAGAAGGTGTGTTACCAATTCATTATGCTTCTGCTAATTATTGGGATGGGTTTTTAATTGTACAATTTTTAATAAAAAGAGGTGTTAAGTTAAATTCTGTAGATTCGAATAGTATGTTACCAATTCATTACGCGTGTAAAAGTGGTCGATTTGAAACAGTTGAACTATTGGTAAATAAAGGTTCAGATGTCAACGTCCCCGATAAAGAGGGTCTGTTACCAATTCATTACGCGTGTAAAAGTGGTCGATTTGAAACAGTTGAACTATTGGTAAATAAAGGTTCAGATGTCAACGTCCCCGATAAAGAGGGTCTGTTACCAATTCATTACGTGTGTAAAAGTGGTCGATTTGAAACAGTTCAACTATTGGTAAATAAAGGTTCAGATGTCAACGTCCCCGATAAAGAGGGTGTGTTACCAATTCATTATGCTTCTGCTAATGTTCGGGATGGCTCTTCAGTTGTACAATTTTTAATAAACAGAGGTGTTAAGTTAAATTCTGTAGATTCGAATGGTATGTTACCAATTCATTACGCGTGTAAAAGTGGTCGATTTGGAACAGTTGAACTATTGGTAAATCAAGGTTCAGATGTCAACGTCCCCGATAAAGAGGGTCTGTTACCAATTCATTACGTGTGTAAAAGTGGTCGATTTGAAACAGTTCAACTATTGGTAAATAAAGGTTCAGATGTCAACGTCCCCGATAAAGAGGGTCTGTTACCAATTCATTACGCATGTAAAAGTGGTCGATTTGAAACAGTTCAACTATTGGTAAATAAAGGTTCAGATGTCAACGTCCCCGATAAAGAGGGTCTGTTACCAATTCATTACGTGTGTAAAAGTGGTCGATTTGAAACAGTTCAACTATTGGTAAATAAAGGTTCAGATGTCAACGTCCCCGATAAAGAGGGTCTGTTACCAATTCATTACGCATGTAAAAGTGGTCGATTTGAAACAGTTCAACTATTGGTAAATAAAGGTTCAGATGTCAACGTCCCCGATAAAGAGGGTCTGTTACCAATTCATTACGTGTGTAAAAGTGGTCGATTTGAAACAGTTCAACTATTGGTAAATAAAGGTTCAGATGTCAAGGTCCCCGATAAAGAGGGTCTGTTACCAATTCATTACGCATGTAAAAGTGGTCGATTTGAAACAGTTCAACTATTGGTAAATAAAGGTTCAGATGTCAACGTCCCCGATAAAGAGGGTCTGTTACCAATTCATTACGTGTGTAAAAGTGGTCGATTTGAAACAGTTGAACTATTGGTAAATAAAGGTTCAGATGTCAAGGTCCCCGATAAAGAGGGTCTGTTACCAATTCATTACGCGAGTAAAAGTGGTCGATTTGAAACAGTTCAACTATTGGTAAATAAAGGTTCAGATGTCAACGTCCCCGATAAAGAGGGTGTGTTACCAATTCATTATGCTTCTGCTAATGTTCGGGATGGCTCTTCAGTTGTACAATTTTTAATAAACAGAGGTGTTAAGTTAAATTCTGTAGATTCGAATGGTATGTTACCAATTCATTACGCGTGTAAAAGTGGTGAATTTAAAACAGTTGAACTATTGATAAATAAAGGTTCAGATGTCAACGTCCCCGATAAAGAGGGTCTGTTACCAATTCATTACGTGTGTAAAAGTGGTCGATTTGAAACAGTTGAACTATTGGTAAATAAAGGTTCAGATGTCAAGGTCCCCGATAAAGAGGGTCTGTTACCAATTCATTACGCGAGTAAAAGTGGTCGATTTGAAACAGTTCAACTATTGGTAAATAAAGGTTCAGATGTCAACGTCCCCGATAAAGAGGGTGTGTTACCAATTCATTATGCTTCTGCTAATGTTCGGGATGGCTCTTCAGTTGTACAATTTTTAATAAACAGAGGTGTTAAGTTAAATTCTGTAGATTCGAATGGTATGTTACCAATTCATTACGCGTGTAAAAGTGGTGAATTTGAAACAGTTGAACTATTGATAAATAAAGGTTCAGATATCAACGTCCCCGATAAAGAGGGTCTGTTACCAATTCATTATGTGTGTAAAAGTGGTCGATTTGAAACAGTTCAACTATTGGTAAATAAAGGTTCAGGTGTCAACGTCCCCGATAAAGAGGGTGTGTTACCAATTCATTATGCTTCTGCTAATGTTCGGGATGGCTCTTCAGTTGTACAATTTTTAATAAACAGAGGTGTTAAGTTAAATTCTGTAGATTCGAATGGTATGTTACCAATTCATTACGCGTGTAAAAGTGGTGAATTTAAAACAGTTGAACTATTGATAAATAAAGGTTCAGATGTCAACGTCCCCGATAAAGAGGGTCTGTTACCAATTCATTACGTGTGTAAAAGTGGTCGATTTGAAACAGTTCAACTATTGGTAAATAAAGGTTCAGATGTCAACGAACCCGATAAAGAGGGTCTGTTACCAATTCATTACGTGTGTAAAAGTGGTCGATTTGAAATAATTCAACTATTGGTAAATAAAGGTTCAGATGTCAACGAACCCGATAAAGAGGGTCTGTTACCAATTCATTATGCTTCTGCTAATGTTCGGGATGGCTCTTCAGTTGTACAATTTTTAATAAACAGAGGTGTTAAGTTAAATTCTGTAGATTCGAATGGTATGTTACCAATTCATTACGCGTCCAAAAGTGGTCAATTTGAAACAGTTCAACTATTGGTAAATAAAGGTTCAGATGTCAACTTCCCCGATAAAGAGGGTCTGTTACCAGTTCATTACGCGTGTAAAAGTGGTCGATTTGAAACAGTTGAACTATTGGTAAATAAAGGTTCAGATGTCAACGTCCCCGATAAAGAGGGTGTGTTACCAATTCATTATGCTTCTGCTAATTATTGGGATGGACTCTTAATTGTACAATTTTTAATAGAAAGAGGTGTTAAGTTAAATTGTGTAGATTCGAATGGTTTGTTGCCAATTCATTATGCTTGCAAGAGCGGCTTTACTGAAACAATAAAGCTCTTATATCAGAAAGGATCACGAATAGATGTGAAAGATAATTTTGGTAACTTGCCAATATCTTACGCTTATCAAAGAGGACTGACGTAAATTGTAGTTTTTTTTTTTAATTAACTAGGTAATAGTTATTTGTTTCATTAGTACACAAAAGTTTTTTAGTGCAAGTAAACAATTTTACAAATCTCAAAATACTCATTTTTGTACTTCAAACGAAAAAAAATAGTGTAGTATATTTTTTATTCAAAATCATTAAAAAAGAAAAAACTTAAATTTTCAAAGTGCTCTTCCAAAAACTTAAATAATTAGCCATAAGTTATGCATTTATATTTTATATTAATTTTTATTTCGCCATCTCAAACAAATTGCAACAGAATGCTAAAATGCTTATATTATCAAATAAATTATTAGTATTTTTCTTAAAATCTGTTTCATTTCGATGGACTACTCTCATTTAGGATAGATTAGAGGTAAAACAAAGTCAAAAATTTTATAATAGGTAAGTTTAGTTTTTTTTTAGTTTGTTCTAAGCTTTTTTTCATTGCAGCCAAAAATGATCTAAAGTAACTTTCTTGTCTGATGCTGCAAACTGCAGAAAAATTTTCACTCTTTGTTGAAAATCTTAGATCTTGGATCTTTTCAAGTAGCAGGCAGCCTTTTCGAACGGTGAGTAGATAGAGTTTACCAACATTTATGTCTTCCCTCAAGAAAATCCACTCTGTTATACACCACACATTATAAATGTGTAAAATAAAGCAGCATCGCAAACATTATGTTACTTATACAAATTTCTGCAAATGTACATTCACAAACCGTTTACTCTTTTTTTAACACAGAATTGCATCATTAAAACTCATATGTGCAGTTTGTCTCACCTATCGGACAAAAAGTAATCCGTCAAACAAACTCGGTTATGTTTTTTATAATTACAATTTAAAATGAAACAACTTTATCAATTATCATCAATATTTAATTAATCATTCAACTATTAAAAGTACAAAATTTAATTATATTTTTTCCTCTAGATTTTTGAGTCCAGTCTACGTCACCAAGTCTTTACGGTAAACAAACAACGAAAACAACTTTATGGTCGATGACTGCTTTCAAGAACCGAATTTATCTCTTACATTTTGTGATATTATTGTTAAGGTCGAACAAATTATTTGTAAACTTTTAAGATGAAAAAATGGGTGGTTTTTGTAGCTGAAATACGCATATCCAATGTTTAATTATGTGTATTTTAGCTTTTCCACCCCAACAAAACATTTTTTAGAATTCTTGAAAAAAAGATATTACAAAACAAATAAAGTGCTTAATCTCCAAACATAGGTTACTTTACATAAATGCGTCTAAACTTTTTTAAATTTCTGCTTTTTTGCCAACATTCGATAAAACACTATCTTTCCAAAGAAATATTCGAAATATTCTCATCTTTTTGATTTTTCGAATCTTTTAAAATGTTCTGTAATTATCTGTGTTTATTCAGGAAATAAATGTGCTTCACTTTTTGGGAAACTTCAGATAATTGGTTTTTAATATGTTTGTAAATATTTCGGATTTTTTTATTAATTTCTGTTAATATAGGTTTTATTTTTGTTCTAATTTCCTTTTTGTCTCTTTAATATTTTTTTTGCACGATTAGTCATTTTCGATTGTTTAGCGTGGGTGTTTCCATGACAGTAAGTGGAGTTTACCAAAAGGCGTCGGTAAGAATACTTACCGATCTAAAAACTGAACGACAATAGTTATTTACGCGTAGAAGGCCGGAAGTGTAAGATTACGCACGACTGCATTAAACACACATTTAGAACAAATTTAGTTTTTTTTTAAATAATGTTAAAAAAAATGGTACCACAGTTAAGGTGGCGACCAGTTGCTGTGTTCAGTTGTAAACAAAAAAAATATTGACAACGAAAATGACACATTGTCTTGAAACGGAAGAAGGCATTTCAGAAGAAATTGAGAAAGCTGCTGAAGAAGTTATAGCAGCTCTACTTCCTTCCAAATCCAAAGATCGTTATGAAGCTGAGTACGATATTTTTGAAGCATGGATTCGAGAGAAGAAAGCAAACGAGATTAACGAGACTGTTTTGCTAGCGTATTTCGGCGAAAAGGTATGGAAGTGGCTGTATTTTAATATGAATTATAATTTTTAATTTGCAGTCTAAAAAATATCAGTCCAGTTCGCTTTGGTCGAAATATTCCATGATCAAAAAGACTTTGTTGCTTAGAAAAAATATTGACATTAGCAAGTATCATAAATTGACATCTTTTTTGAAAAATATCAGTGTTGGACATGAGCCAATAAAAGCCATGGTGTTGTCTAAAGAAAATGTAATACAGTTTCTTACAGAAGCACCAAATGAAATGTATCTAATGACTAAGGTATGACAGAAATTAATATGCAAATGTTTAAAAATATTTTGAACATAGGTTGCTCTTGTGTTTGGATTTTATGGAGCCTGTCGTAGAGAAGAACTGGCTAATATGTCAATATCTGATGTAGACGATAGAGGATCTGTAATTGTCGTAACCATCCCGAAAACTAAAACACATAAAAAGCGTGTGTTCACAGTTGTTAATGACGATGTCGTCTGTGGATTAGATTTGTACAAAAATAAATTTATTATTATTATTATAGTTGGGCGTTTTTTTTACAGCGGGCCTTAACTTTACACTTTACCGCCCGTTTATTGTAATGTCAAATTTTCGGCAATGGTAACCAAGATATAAAAAGACAATTTTTATACAGTTGTACGTAAAAATACTTACCGACGCCGTTTCAAATAACAATCCAAATTAGTTTAATCTTTATTGGTGAACATTTTTATATCAAAAGTACAATTTGTGCTATTACTTCCAATTGAAATTACACATTTTTCATTTGTACTGGAAGCAATAGAGACTGATGCGTTGGGATTTTTGTTTTCATTAACACAATCCAAGCGAATGTCGACGTCACCACCAGTAGATAAAATTTTATCAGCAAATTCGATCTTATTTTGCAATGAATCTTCGACACAGACTTCCTGGGCTCTTCAGCGTACTATTTCTTTTAACGAAGTAAGCCAACAAAACCTTCTCAGTAATACCTACGTTTTTCTCACTGCACCACTCTTTGAAAATTTTGTAGATATTCTCGTAACGGGTTCTTGACTTATCAGGTATTACCGCTGAACATCCAATGTTCCATGCCTCTTCTATTTCGTCTATTTCACTTTCCAAATCGCTCATGATTGAAGCACAAAGCAATCAAAAGACGCCAAAAACCACGCACAATTTTATGAAAAAAATTTCACTGATTGATAAACAACCAAATGGTTGCCTAGTGATATATGTCATAGCACTCACATCACTTAATTTGATCATTTCGACGTATTTCTCTCGTTTTAAATTCTCAGTATATTTTAATTCCGATCGTGCAAAAAACGTTATAAGCACGTCGAACGTTAAGGGATACCGTTCTCAGACAATAATTGGAGTCGAACAATTGTCTTCGAACGGTAAATATCCCTTACCGTTCTCCGTACTTAATATACTATTTTCAATGTTTACATTTTTTTTATTTTTTATATTGTTATAATTTTTATCTCATTTAGTTTGTCTAGTTTTTTTAAAATAATGTGTTTTCCTTCTGTTGCAATTAATCATTCCATCTTATGAATAACTTTAATTGTTTAAATTCGCTGCATTTTGTTGATTCTTCGATTTTTGGATTTTTCAAGAGTGTGTGATCCTGAGCTAAAAGAGGCGGCGAAAAAGCTCACGCCAACGATTTTGCATGACTATTTCTTTTCGAGTCAAACGTGGGATGCTGTTGAAAAAGTAAAGGACATGAAAAGGGCGTGTGCTATTGTTTATTGCAAAAATCAACACTGCGACATTTTGCTTGGTCAGAACGCTCGTTAATTTTTACACGAGCGTTCTGAGACACCGTGTATAAACATTGAGATCAAAGTATTTCTAGAAATATTTAAAAACAAAATCAAGTACTTTTATTGATCTCACAGTGGGACGTTAATAGGCTCATGCCGGCTACTTAGCTTAATCCTCATAAAAGTGTCCGGGTGCCTGCTCCTTCGGGGTTCGTTTCCAGAACCGTACTTATATATTTCTTAGGAAATGTATGACCTTTCCTTGTACCGAGCAAACACTGAATTACCAATCCACCTTCAGCACCGATTTATAACATTTCAGGTGCATGTTTAGAGAAATTAAAACAAGTTACACTTCTGATGATTTTTTAATAACAGAAAACGTATATTCTTTTAAACTAATGGAACCACACTATAAAATTGCCTTGTAAAAATCATTTTAAAGTACATAATTATGGGCGAGTTAAACACTTTTTGTTTTATATATTTTTGTCAAATTATTAAAGATCCACACTTAATTCCGTATTTGGTTTAACGTGTAAACTCGATATTAAAACCACATGTTTCTAGATACATTTTTTTTAAATATGATTAATTATATATATATATATATATATATATATATAATAATTAAAGATTTGGTGAATTTAGCAAACAGTATGTTGTATGTTTTTTACAACACTTTTCAAGGTATTGGTCACTGATTTTATAAAATTAAAAGTAGCTTAAAACCAACCTCTCCTTTCAGTCAGAGCCATTTCAGCAACAGAAAAATCCCATAAGAAAACATAACCATCTATACTAGATAATGCCAACAGCACATTTTTTTAGTAATTCAAGACACCTGTACAACTCCATCTCCATGACCATCAATTCCTGCTAAAACCTGCTCTTCATTCTATAATAATTCCTCCTATACAAACCAATTATAAAACTATAATTAAAACTGTTACAAATTACCAGAAAACAACCTTGCTGCTACAATGTCTAGAAAAGCAGAATGGAACTCGATATCTGTGATACAAGCTTCACTTTTTAGCTTTAATCTAGGTTCTCTGGCAAAGATGAAGAGGGTGTGTTTCCAGTTCACTATGCTTGTGGTCATAATTCTTATGATGGATGTTCGACAGTGTAACTTTTGATAGAAAGAGGAGCTAAATTAAACGTTGTCAATTCAAATGGTTTGTTAGCAATTCATTACGCTTGTAAAAGTGGCTCAGCCGAAACAGTTGAATTATTGGTAAGCAGAGGTTCAGATGTTAACGTCCCCGACGAAGAGGGTATGTCACCATCTCATTATGTTTGTGCTAATCGTGAGTATAGACATGAAATAGTACAATTTTTACTAAACAGAGGCGTCAAATTAAATGTAGATTCGAATGGTTTGTCACCAATTCACCATGCTTGCAAAAGTGGTTTATTCCAAATTTTTAAACTGTTGGTAAAGAAAAATGTTGATGTTGATATCCCCGATAAAGAAGGGATATTACCAATTTATTATGCTTGTGGTAATGACTCAGAGGATGCTCATTTAAAAGCACAATTCCTGATAAAAAGAGGCGCTAAATTAAATGCTATAACTCCGAACGGTTTGTTACCAATTCATTGTGCTTGTAAAAGTGGCCTCGTTCAAGCAGTTAAATTATTAAGGCCGCGATCCCGAGATAAATTTCGACTCACTGAATATGCCTTTGGGAAGTGCTTCCCACTGTCGTCTCTAAAATAAATGAAATAGTTTTTTTGCTATTTTGTAACAGAGGACGCTTTTAGGTACCTGCCTATGCCAATAGTGTTCTTTTTTAACACAAATTTTAACCCTCCAAGGTCGAATTGAGAAATATCCCAGCTGGGGTGCAACTATAAATAAAGCCATAAACCTTTAGAGGTCTCGGCACACTATTTACTTTAAAATGTAATTCTTTAATTTTTGCATTTTAATATGAATCTATTAAATCCAAATTTATAAATGATTGAAAAAAAAATTATTTGTTTTAATGTTTCTAGCAGTGGTATTTTTTTAAGCAATTTTTTATGAGAGAAAATGTAGCATTGGTCAACCCTTTTTTTAACATTTTGATACAAAAATTACTAGGTACAAACATCATTCCTCGCACAAAAGAAAGTAATAATCTAAAAGTTTATACATGGTGTCCCAAACGATCGCACTTAATTTTATTGGTGAATTCTTAGTCAAAATCTGAGTGGACTTTTGAGTTGCACATTGGTTAGGCAATTATTACCATAATGAAACTTGAGCAAACCTTATTTTGATGTCGGTTTTGGAGTTTTGGAAATTTCTTCTTAAACTGTTTTTATTTAACTGAATCAAACAAATTATTATTTTTTCATCGCCTATCGCCTAGTAATTAGTTACTTACATAGACTACTCTACTGATTAATTTTGATCGAACTTATTTTATGTTTATTTGTGTGACTTTTTTGTTCTTTACCTTGGAAGAACGTGCAAACCGTAACCATAAGCTTGTATAATATTTAGGGTACTATCTATTTTTAATTTTAACTCTAAAATGACACATTATCGGGAAAAAAAAGATTATTTTTTTAACAAGTTCTCTTAGCAGTCAGAGTTCTACATAATAATCCTTAACATCCTATTAAAATAAAAACCAAGTGGTATTACGAAAGAATTTCTTGTCTTCTAATTTGTTACCCCTTTTTATAATGCCACCCGGGTGCGTCTTGGTTTCAAACTTTGTACGGTCTTTACGAATTTTACATTAACCATTAATTTGTTTTGTGGTGTTTAAACTTAGTATTTTTTTCATCATTAGTCAAGTGTGTGCGATTAACAGGTAAGTGAAGTAACAAGGAATATTAATTATTTAATCATTACTTTATATATAAAATGTAGCAGTATAATCAGCACATATAATAATAATTAATTAACTCATTAATACCAAATTCTTTATATAATAAATCGAAATTTTGGATTTGCTATATACTTTATCAGCACACTGTATATATTTGCAATAACGTCATAAATAATATTATCAGTTATAAGAAGTGATAAAGATGTATTTCGTGGAATAAAATTATGGGAAACAAAAAAAATAATTACCAATTGAAAAAAAAAAAAAAACTGTCGCTCGATGAGCCAGCAGAAACGGCAAGAAAAGATATAGAGATAATGTCAAGAAAGAAGAAAGGAAAAAGTAGCCTATTGCCTGTAAACACTTTACAAGGGTTACAACCAAGGTACACACGCTCGTGGCAGTAAGTGCAGTTCTGAAAAGAAAGAAAAGACAGGAAAGTTAAAACATATTACTTTTTCCTAAAAAGAAGCATACTGCAATTTTAGTTTTAGGTTACTCAGATGGTCAATGATGATGTTCAAAACCCAAACAAGAGTGGAGTCTATCGCCACCAAAGTTCCGATGAATGAGAAGGCAAGTCGATGACGGGAACAACGCAAGCAAAAGGACGAAACAAGAAGGACCAATGCGCTTCAATTTATTATCATCGTAAAATGGAAGGACTTAAACGATTCATTTGCGTCTCCAGCAAAATTAAAATTAGAATAAAAATCGTAAAAAACAATTATCTAATTTATATGTTTAACCTCTTATTTGAATCTCCTCCAAGCTACACCCTAAAATGTAAACTATTGTGTTTAAAAAAAATTACAAAGCTTTTCTTGTGGTAATTTATGATTTTGTTTATAAAATTAAAATGCTTCGAAATTTAAAGATATTTTATTTTTATATATAATCCAACTAAAAGATCATAAATTTGCGGGTTACCACAACAAAACAGCTCTCAAAAAAAAAGCTATAAATACTTAGTGAGGGTTTATTTACCTAAACTTTTATTGCGATAGGAACGGCATCCCTAGACATGCCAGCTGTTTTATTAGAAATCTAAAAATACATCAAATATTATTTTTTTCATCACTACATAATTTTTTTTTTGATATGGGTATGATTTGAGAACCCATTTCGACAAAAATTTCGTCAACGTTAAACAATGTATTCATATTTTAATTTAATAATCAAACCGTTGAGATAATACTTAACTGTAACAGAAAATAAACGAATGTTTGGTACTTTATTCGCTTCAAGTACCACATTATTCTTCTGAAAAGTCTCAAAAAGCCAGGTAAGGTTTTCGTACCAAATATTATTTGGCTAATATAATATGAATCTATTTGAACTAAATTCAGTCAAAAAAAGCGTAAATTCAAAATTTGGCACCCTGTGCTTGCGCGCCCTCTTTTGGACCGTAGCTGAACAATAGTAGTACCATTTCGACCACGGACGCCACTCCAAGCAATTCTATCCGAAAAAAATGTTAGAGAATTTTTCAGAGCCAAACATGGCAAAACCTTTAGATTAATCACTTAAAACGTTACAGCAAAATGTTGCAGAAACTTGGGAAAAGGGTATTGTATATCTCAGTTTTTTTATTTACTTCTATTTTATGCGTTAAAAAAACATTGAAATGTACACAATTTAAACCTCTAGACTAACCAAAATGTAACAGTGTTTTTTTTACTATTAGACTCATTATTTTGCAATAAAAATTAGCAGACGCCCTTCACACATTCTTTAGCTTTCCAACAGTACCCAAGTTTTGTCATTTTATCAAATATCTTGCCCATGTTTGGCTCTGAAAAATAGTCATGCAAAATCGTGATGCCACTCCCCGTTTACATGGACTTTTTCCCGCCTCTTTTAGTCCAAGATCGCACCCTTAATACACAAAGGTTCCGGCATCAACATCCCAAAAAAAGGAATGCTGCCAACTCACTATGCTAGTGCTAATAAATCAATGCAGGGATACCAAATAGTAGAATTTTTAACAAAAAAAAGCTATGTATAGTGCTATGTGTAGGAAACTAAATATTCCTGATTTACGCGGTTTGTTGCCAATTCATCACGCTTGTATAATCGGCCAATTTACAACAATCGAACTCTTGATGAAGAAAGTTTCAAATCTTAACAAAACCGCTGTCAAAGACGGTGTGCTACCGATCCATTACGCTTGTAAAAGTGGCCGACCTCGAACCGTGGAAGTTTTAGTAAACGAACATCCCCGATAAAAAAGGTGCGTTACCAATTCATTATGCTTGCAATGGATGGTCATTGGGTAGTACAATTTTTACGAAAAAAGGGCCTTAAACTGAATGTTGTTGATTCAAATGATCTGTTGCCAATTCATTACGCTTGTAAAAGTGGAAAGTTTAAAACAGTTGAATTGTTGGTAAATAAAGGCTCAGATGTTAAGATCCCTGACAAAGAGGGTGTCTTACCAATTCACTATGCTTGTACCAACTGTCAGTATGGACATTTAATACTAGAATTCCTAACAGAAAACGTGTTAATTTAAATGTTGCTGATAAAAATGGTTTGTTACCAATTCATTACGCTTGTAAAGGGGGCACAATTGAAACGGTGCAAATGTTGGTGGATAAAGGATCACCGATAAACGTTGCAGATAATTTTGGTAATCTGCCGATTTATTATGCCCGTGAAGAAGGAAAATCTGATATCGTAACATATCTTAAAGTATGAATCGAAAAACAACTCTTTTAAAATTAAGCATAATTGTAGTCTATCGCATAAAAGAATTTGTAACGAAATTCTTAAGTTTAATACTTAAGAATTACTCTTAAGTTAATAATACTTTTTCCCACCTCGTTCCAAAATCTGCTTCAAAAATTGGTTTCATTTCATCTGATCCATCATGGTAAGTTTATACTTATTTCAATATTACGTTGTGATCAATGTTTTAGGTTGTTCGCAGATAGCAAAAAACTATTTAGAAGGACCACAAAAGAGTTACCATTTGAGGATGTGGCGCTTTTCCAAAAAGGTAAAAAAAATTTGGTATATAAATATGTTCAACCTTTCACTGTTTAGGACGTACTGCACTAAGAAAGTTACAGACTTTAGAGGTTTGCACACTGTCATCACATTGCCACGTCTGTCTTAGGATGAGACCAGATATTAGGAGTAAGGCATCACGGAAGTAGTTGTTTTAATTCTAGTCTCTGCATTTCTAGGTTATCTGTTAGAATCATTCTTACGTCAGACCACACTGTTCATTGAAAGAAAACTTCCGCAAAGTAATCTAGAAGTAGAAACTTCCAAGGATGAAATAGTGTTATGTTTTTTAATCACTGAACCAAACACATTCATAGATCCTGGAAATTTCGCCCACTTATGTCTTACCATAAAACCAAATTTTAATAGTAAGGCACCAAGAAATTGTTATTTGACTTTTAATCGTTTCATTTCTAGATTACTTGATAGAATCTACAAGCAACAGAATAATTGGAGCCTATTTTTCTGGAAATAACCCACAATTTAGACGTCCTATCGTTAACTCAGACGAAGATTTGCACACAATTTCTCCTAGTTTCAGCAAAAATTATGGATTCTTGCACATAATTATTAACACAATTAGTAAACAAAGACTTTCTAAAAACAATTCGGAAGTAAAAAATTCCATAGAGACCTACTTGCCTTTTGTAAATAAACTGTACATAATAGTTACCAATATCAAGTTTGTTATCTATGGTATGTCCCACAAAGTTGATTTTTGCTGAATTTTTGTTATGAATAAATTTGTATATAACTCTATTGTAATTTTTTAATCTATGTACTCTGAAATAAAATATTTTATCTAAGTTTGGACACTTCATTATAGCACCGCAAAATCTCTACCAAAAAACGAGTTTGGTGTCGCAACTACAAAAGCCTTATTAAAAAATTTCGTACCTTTCATAAAAGGGTCCGATGATGGTTTACAACGAGACGTCCAAAGTAGCTGCTAGAAATGCCTCTGCCCTTCTGGTACACTCTTGAGATGCCCTCAGCCAGTGTGAAATATCCAATACTCCAAATGAAATCTTGGAGAGCCCCATGTTTACTAAAATTACACATTTGTACTCGCTTTAATTAAAGGCTCACAAAAATAAAGTGAACAATTCTATTACCTAACCTACAACGCCTCTTCCGGAAAAATAACCTCAAGTTGTGCACTTTTGTTACAAAATGTCGCTAAAATCCACTGGAAATGAGAAAAAACACAGGAAAATTGAAAACCGGCAGAAAACAAACATGTGACTTTCGGTACTTAATGTTCGGTTTGCGCATGCGCAGTAGGTGATCGATGGAAAAGAGGCGATTTGATTTGTTGCTGCCTTTCCATCAAGGAGCTATGCCAGTGATCAACAAAATGTTTAAACCTGTATCGCTAGAACAAATACCAAAACGCCATTATATTTCTGAGGTTTTAGGTACCGTAAATCAGGTCTCAATTCAAAGGTTGCCAACTTTAAGAAAAAACCTGATTTGAGTCGTCTAAAAGCATCTTCAATTTTTATTTGCTTAAATTGTTCAAAATTTTAGATTCAGAAAAACTACAATTAATATACAATTCAAGCTTTAATAAGTGTTAAATGTTAAAAATGAGTAATAAAAAAACAAAAATAGCACGAGCTATTATCAAGGAATTTTCATTAAAAAAAATATTGTAAATTTAACATTTAAAAATAGCGGCCTCTTTCAAATTCCGGGCGGACCTAAAGTGACAGCTACTGTTGTCTGAAGTTAGCCGTTGATTTGAGCCCTGATCAGGTTAGGTCTACAAATAATAACAATTGCATCTGTGATTATAATTGCAATTAACACAAATTGTGAAAATTGCAAAAATCCATTTCCACGCTTGTTGTTGTCTCCAAGCTAATCAGCAGAACTGCGGCTAACTTCAGTAAGTATTTATCACTAATTTGTACATGTTTCGACTGAATTTATCAATAGCCTGAAAATCATGGAAAACAATCCTAAAATAAAACTTTTCAACTGTGAAGATAGCCAGATTGATTTGTACAAGTGCACCAACTGCGACTTTACCACGGAACTAACAGTCTGTCTCAAACAACACGTTCAAAACTGTCAAACAGTATCACAAAATGTCACAAACTGTTACATCTGTGAAAACTGCAATTACGAAACTCACTCTATAATGAACAGGTTCAAACACGTCTTAGACGTCTGTCCATCTTCGCATTTCAAAACCTCGCAAACACATATCAGTGTTTTACATGTGATCAATGCGAATACAAAGTGAAGCGAGAACCATACTTAAAAAGACACAAACTCAAAACACATCCAGTTAGGATTCAGTGGTTTCAATGTGAGAAATGTATTTACAGAGCGACAACAAAAGAGGTGTTACGACATCACAATTACCAACATCTAGGAATCAACCGTCACAAATGTGATCACTACGATTACAAAACAATTTACAAGTCACATCTCACAAACCATAAAATCCAAAAACACTTCCAGGACCACGAAATTCAGTGGTTCGAATGTGATGAATGCAATTTAAAACAACACGTCATCTACAAACTAGCTGATCAAATCCAGTGGCAAAAATGTGATCAATAATTATTTGACCTTGGTAACTATTTGCATTTGGTTTTTTCATATTTAAAATCCTTTGCCATTTTTTTGCATCCACTAAGTCTTGTATTTTATCCAAAAGTTCGTCTACAATAAGATTTATTCTTCTCTTTAATTTGTTTGTATTAGCCTGTAACAATGTGCCCACACTGCCCACATACTAATCACATCTTCACTCTGAAAATAATATCTACAAAGAAAAGGAATAATATAAAATATTCATATTTGGTATCACTAGTTACACATACTTTTGTAGGTAATGCAAAAAATCACTTTTATTCTGTTAATTTAAAAAATTTGTCTACTTTGGTTTGGTTTAAAAAAAAATTCATATCTCTTTATTTCCTGACTTTTAATTTTACTTTTTCCTTGAGAATTCTAAATCTTTATCACATGCCACGTGTATAAAAGTTTTCTTGGCTTATTTTCCATTACTTTCACCCAAGCATTATAATACACTCGCCCGCAAAATTGTCGCATCACCGTGAAAATTTAATATACAAGTGACTTAAATAAATAATGTATTTCTAATATATTCAGAAACTGTTTAAAAACAATAAATCAACAACTAACTCATACCATATTAAGAATTTATGAAAGAAATAACAAAATTTACTAAAAGAAAGAAAATTCAATTTTCGAAAACACAAAGACCTCCGCTCCTCCTGCTCTGATAACGTCGTGGCACCGACGTGGCATACTGGAAATCAGATTTATTACCACATCCTGGTCAAATGCTTCCCATATCTGGTTAAGGCGAAGATTCAGGTCGGTGCGGTTGCTGTTTAATGCATTTTCCCATCGTGTCCCATAGGTGTTCAATGCGATTGAGGTCAGGACTTCGTGCTGGCCACGGTGGCGTTTCAGTTTGGACAGTCTGTAGAACTGCCGCAGTGTGAGGCCGCGCATTATCGTGCATAAAGAGGAAATTTTGTCCAATAAAAGGTTGATAAGGTTGCAATATAGTCCTAATGTACGAATCTACATTAAGATTATCCCTCGGAAGAACAACAAGCTCGGTACGAGCTTCCAACGAGATGCCTGCCCACACCATTGCAGAACCGCCACCAAAACGCACATCAGGAATAACTGTGTTAAGACAAAATCTAGACTGGTCCGAAAACAAAACTCTCTTCCAATCGTCATTTCTCCAGTTCACATGATTTTAGGTAAAAGTGAGTCTATTTCTGCCAAGTTCTGGGGTCAAGGCGGGATATCTCGTGCTGGAATTCTGGGACTTAAACCATGTTCTGTAAAATTGTAAAATTAATTAATTATTGTGGCAGTTATAAATTAGTTATTAATTTAAATAGGTGAATATTTCCATTGTCATATAATTTAGTAATTAAACGAGAAGGACACACTCCAGGAATTTTTATGGATCCTCCACTTTTCTGATCTAATCTTGCATTTGCTTTCATATCTTAAATGATATTTTTCATCAGTTTATGAATAAATAATAATACAACGGAATTTACCAATTTCATTGCTTTGGTTTCACGAATAAAATACTTACCTCAGTGAAGCTCTTATTTTTCTTTCTTCTAGAAACTCATAGTTTACTTCTATTCTATTGGCGTTTAACCGATCTTGATATTCTTGTTTGCTAGAAAAGGTTAAATTTACTTGTTCTGTACTAAGGTACACCATGAATTTCACTTAGATGCTTGCTCAAATTTTCATATGTTTTTGAGGTTTTACTATATCTTTGCACAATGAGCAAATAATATGACTCTTCGTTTGATTTTCTATAACTTGCTGATGAATTGTTTTGACGTGCCTATTTCTTGAACTGCCGTTGGAAAATATTTTATCACAGTGCTGACTTTTCTTCGCCTCCAAAGTGAATAATCAAACACAAACACATATAAAACAAATTACTAAATAATAACAGTATGAAATATTATTAATCAGATAACATATACAAAATCTATCAAGTAATACAATATAGGTACATCTATAAAATATTTAAATAGATAAATGCTGTATTACTTTATTGCAATAATATAGTTTTGTTCATACGAACAGTTTAAATTCAACATATTCGACAAAATCGCAATGAAGTAATTTGAATTTAACAGTGTTCACCAGTTACAAGTTACTTTAGTTGCTAGTTTCATTTATTTAATGTTGGTATCACTGAATGTTTGGTGCGGTTTTTGGACTAGCTAAGTGTTACGTCACAATTGAGCTCGTGCGTGCGCATGACGTCACCAGTCGACCACGGAGAACAAAGACCTTTCGTCATATTTCGTTCGGAGGTTGTAGGACAGAGTTCAACGGAACTTTGGTCGTCTTCATTACGCTCCAGTGCTGGAATACAGTAATTATTGCAAGCAGTTAGAAGAACCGCTTAAAACCCGATATACTTGGGAAGTTCAGCCTGTCTGTGCTTGGGTGAAAAAGTTAGGTTATGGTAGTATAAATGTAAGATTAAAATTGAACGATCAGACTATTTGTTTTAATTTTAGGTCATGCATTTTCGACGCCTGAACGAAAAACTCTCGTCACCACGGATAATAACCAAAAAAGAAGGGGAAATAATAACATGTTGGAGCTGACATTTTTACTGTTTACGAAGCAGAGTCTGTGCTTCGGTGAAAAAGTTAGGTTATGGTAGTGTAGATTTAAGTTTAAAATTATACGATCGGACTATTTGTTTTAATTTTAGGTCATGCATTTTCGACGCCTGAACGAAAAACTCTCGTCGCCACGGATAATAACCAAAAAAGAAGGGGAAATAATAACATGTTGGAGCTGACATTTTTACTGCTTCCGAAGCACAGTGGTGAAAAAGTTGGGTTATGGTAGTATAGATATATGATTAAAATTGAACGATCGGATTATTTGTTTTGATTTTAGGTCATGCATTTTCGACGCCTGAACAAAAAACTTTCGTCACCACGGATAATAACCAAAAAAGAAGGGAAAATAATTACATGTTGGAGCTGACACTTTTACTATTTAGGAAGCAGAGATGTGGTATCAAGGACAGGAAAAAGGGCATACTGGATGGTACCGACAACAAAATTTGCAGCCCCTAAAATGATCAGACACAGATTTCAGTGTGTCACAGAGAATTAGACGAGAAGAAGATACTCCAGCTTATGATAGGTCAAAAGACAAAGAAGCACGTATACCTCCTATAAGCAAAAGTGGGATGAATGTATTTTACAAAAATTAGATGAAGCGGGAGCAAAGTCTGCATTGCATACAATAACAGAGCGTTTTGCAAGTAAGTTGCAAGAGTTATTAACAACATTTTATCAAGAAAAGTATGAACAACGAGGACTTGAAGAACTGCGAAGAATCGGTGAGTTTTATAACATTTATATTATGTTATATTACAGAAGTGGTTTTTGTTTGTTTATTGTAGGAGCCTCTGTGGATATTAGCCTTTCTGGAGAAGATTGCAAAAGGATTAATTGAGAAAAATAACAGCTTCACAGTTTAAAAGTTGTTACCATACCAAAGTGGACAGACCCTCAATTTCATTGCTAAAGTTCGTTTGCGAACCTTTCAAGTACACATTTAGAAGTAGAGCTACAGATTATGGTTGTCAACATGAAAAATCGGCTAATAAAGCAATTGGAAAAAATTATGCAAGCTGACCATCGTAATTTTGGAAAAATAGGAAGGAACTATCATCAAAAGATGTGACAGCTGCAACAACCTCGGCAGTTGCACAATCTTCTAGAATTGCAACATTTACGTCATATGCAGAAATTCGGGATGTCCAAGCTGGCCCTAGCAAACTCCCAGTGTATTACATATGTTGTAAAGAGATGGTGTGATTCACAACATTGTGAAATTGAATGGTTTCATTTTCAATGTATCGAATTAGACGCAATATCGGCAGGAAGATGTAAATAAAAAACAAGTTTGCATTTTATGTTTTATTGTTATTTTCAGTCTGTAGCACACACAACAATTTCATCAACGAGGGCGAATTCATTCTCATGTTTGTTTAACCGGTAATCGGAAATATACCTTAAAAAAATTCAAAATTTTTATTTTTTAATAACCCAATTAGTCTGTTTATGTGGATGCTAACGTGGCTTGGTCTTTGAATTTTTTTTTTCTACATCCTCGGCGCTTAATTGCTTTTTGCAAATGTGGCACTTTTATGCACTGTTGTTATCATATTTTCTATGCAGTATATCCTAGGGATATTTAATACCAGAGTGAAATGTCATAATCATAAACATACGCGCCCATATTTAATTTTACTATGAGTCAGGTCAGAGGTACGACACGAAATTCAGAAACCATGAGAAAAGCATTGGGTGGCTTTGAACAGCAGTAAAAAGGCTTTTAGGGATATCGGAAAGAAGCAGTTGGCGTTTTGTTTTCACTAAATAATTTAGGTTATGGATTTGTAAACAAATTTGAGGTTTTCATACAGTTTTCGTTCATATCGACAGGCAAACATGTTCTTAATTTGGACTTGTAAAAGCAAGTTCAAGTCGATCTATGCGTTCGTGGAGATTTTAAAACTCGCGCCGAGAAAAAACCATAGGTGGGGTTTCAGCATAAGGACTGCTTTAGAATATATGGGGGTCGTATCGCTACGTCATGTTATTGCCTATTAAAGTGGGAAGCCCCATCAAACGGTTTTTCTTTGGCGCCGATTTTCAAATAATTTTAAAATGTCTCTACGACGAACAGCAAAATAAATGCACTGAAATTCCGCAATGTCACTAGAAAGGTGCACCAACCGTGGTTTACAAAGTCCCTAGTATTTGAAAAAGCCACTTAATGCTTTCTTATGGAAGGTTTTTCATGCTGCTATCCACTTATCTCTTCTAGTTCTGAACGATTCACAAATATTTCGTCCAGCGTCAAAAACAGACGGCACTCTTAACGTCGTTTGATTTGAACTCAAAATATGTGGTTAGTGTGGTCTCGTGCAGCATTAGGTACTGCCACCATACAAAATGACGGTTTTATTATTTTGCAATTACACAATTTTTATTGCGTTCCAGCTGCATACGTCGATATAAAAATGAGGTTGTATTTCCTCCAGGATACTTAAACGGTCACGTGATGCACTCGCCCAATATCGTGACGGTGGCGTTGCACTTGGGTATAAAATTAAAGAGCTATAATTTTAACATTAGAAATTCACGCATTATAATTTTTTACTTGATAACGTTTGAGACCACGAGTTGGCGGCGCCTATGAATTTGAAGCTTTTGTTCAACAAAATTTCACTACGATGTACCCAAAAATTTCCAACGCCTGCTGCGATTTGGATTCCTTCTGATCACTCTGTATGAGAGATTACTTCAAAACTCCAAGACTTTCCATATTTTAATGAGAGCAAATACGCACCAGTAAAACCAAGTTTATTCGCGATACAGATGTTCTGAAGCGACCTCTGGTGGCGAATTGTTACACCATCGTAAGACGTATACTTGTGGAAGTGTTGCAGTAATTCATAAAGTTTGTTCGTCTTCTGACTCAAAATGTGAAAAAGCAACGAGATAAATATCCAATAAAACCCGCTTGATTGTTTCCTGCTTTTGCATTTTATCGTAACCGCCACAGTGGCTTGCTATTCTCATTTAATTATAACCTTGTCTCTGTAAAGTGCATGTGTGTTCTGCTTTTTTCAGCGTTAATTTTTATATTGTTTAGATTGGTTTCGTGCTTGCTACTTGCATAAGTATAGTTCCACCTTTTTTTTACTTTATTTTTTAGTAGTAGTAAAATTTAGTAGTAATATAACTATTCAGTATGATTCATTTCACAGATATTTCGTCACAGCGACCGAAATTAAAATTGGCCGCTGTTCTGAGTAAGAATTTGCCCCCAAAAAGCTTTCAGACCAAAGGGAGACCAACGAAAGTTGAAGCAATCATTAAGGAATTTAATTTATAAAACTGTTCTGTTCAAACAGTATCCATTTCATCAATAAAGGACATAATAAATAAAAATGAGAAGTTTTCACTTATGTTACGGGAAGTGGGAGTAGCATCCAGGTACTGAGTTACCTCCCCGAACCCAAAAAAAAAACATCTTCGCGATTAAACTCGTATACACTAATCACACTTTCATTGAAAGTATACGTCTTAGGTCCACCATATTGGCACTGATAGTGGTGCCCTCATCGGTCATCTGTTTCGCGAATTGCAAAAACGACCAAGTTCAGTGACAGGAGTGCCACCGGAAAATTTGAAAAAGAAAATACATGGCGCTTATTAAAAAATTTCGAACTTGGTGATTAATGAATGTAGAAATCTTTTGAACCTCAGTGAGAACAAAACAAAATTAATAAAATTAAAATGTGCTTTACGCATTCAATGATTACATTTCAAACTGTTCCTGACGACCCAAGTTATTTGAAAACTTATGTACTTGTAAGTTGGGAGGCCGCACATATTTAACATTGGGATAAATACAATTTACTTTCTTATCAGTGCGATGAAAAAAAGCGATTTTTTTGCTCTGCCAACAAAAACTCTTAATTCGTCACGTAATCAGTTTGCTTGTTTAGTCTCTTTGTGACATCAAAGGTGTTCGGTGCCATTTATTACAATTGTGTGGGTGCTCACAATTTAAAAGTAATTTTTAATAATTAATACTCTGTGAGCTACCCACAACGTTTAAGTGTTCTGTTACTATTACAGGCCCGTACTTGTGAAATCTTATAGTGGCTAGTTTTGGTTTTCAAGTTTTGAACAATATGAGTTTTGGGTTTTGGATTTAGAGACGTAGTTGTCTCTTTATCGGTTAATCTTCTAAACACTGTGTCATCGCTTTGTACCTTAATGTGACCTATCATTGTGGGCTTCTTTTTAATTATTGATGATGAACGAAAAATGAAGGATTGATTGTTGACATTTTTGGTTTTATTCTGTTTCAGTAAGTCGACAATAGATCTAAGATATTATTGGAGGTGCGTCACAAATGGAAGCGTCCTCGTGTTCTTTCAAGGTCAAAGTTCATATCGATAGGAAAGAAAAGGTCGAATTGAGGATCAAGGTCACATGTATTGTTTCTGAATTATTTCATGCAAAAACTGTAAAAAACTCAAGAAATAACGGAGTTACGGCGGGTTAACAAGAGAGTCAAAAATTGAACCTAAAAATTAGAAATTCATCCAATTTTTGCTCGTGATAATCGGTCAATAAATAAGTGAGAAATTGAGAAAAATTTCTGAGTGGAAAACGAAAAAGAGAAAGAATAATTTTTTTTGGGCAACCGGTGGTGGGAGAACTGATGCATGTTGGGTTATAAATGCAATAAAATCGGTGGTTAAATAAGAAAGTTACGGACAAACAACGTTTCAAGGTCGTAGTTTCCATATGACCTTGATCGGGTAATCTTGAATATTTTTTTATTACAATTAAAATAAGACTAAGTTACTGTACTTAAAAAAAAAAGAGGGAGACATCACATACTAAGAATCCGGTGTTAACTCGACCTCGAAAATGGTGAAATTTTTCGCAAAAATTTCTGACTCAATCGATGAAAATTTGTTGATTTTTAGAAAATCTCTCATAACTTTTGAACCGCTCGATAGATCGGGATGAGTTTTTGCACGTTTGAAGAACTCCACGGGAGCTACTTGGTGACGCAAAAGTTCCAGGATTCTATCGTGTTATCATCGAAAAAAAGGGGGCCAAAATATGGGTCAAAAAATTCTCTTGAAAAGGTAAGGACCCCTATAACTTTTTTATTATTGGATCTTTCGTGGTTAATTTGGTCCTATCTTACGCAGAATTTCACGAGGAATCCAACGGTGCCACGGGAATTCACGTACGACCTGTAGTTCCGGAGTTATCGCCATCCAAAGTTTTGGAAAGTTGCATTTTGCATCGAAAGGGCAAAATTTTGGTGATTTCGACGATTTTTCAACTTTTTTATTTGAAGAGATTTCTTGGATATCTCTTCATTTTCGTGTTCCTGGGGTCCGAAATGCTAAGAATCCGGTGTTAACTCGACCTCGAAAATGGTAAAATTTTTCGAAAAAATTTCTGACTCAATCGATGAAAATTTGTTGATTTTTAGAAAATCTCTCATAACTTTTGAACCGCTCGATAGATCGGGATGAGTTTTTGCACGTTTGAAGAACTCCACGGGAGCTACTTGGTGACGCAAAAAGTTCCAGGATTCTATCGTGTTATCATAGAAAAAAAGGGGGCCAAAATATGGGTCAAAAAATTCTCTTGAAAAGGTAAGGACCCCTATAACTTTTTTATTATTGGATTTTTCGTGGTTAATTTGGTCCTATCTTACGCAGAATTTCACGAGGAATCCAACGGTGCCACGGGAATTCACGTACGACCTGTAGTTCCGGAGTTATCGCCATCCAAAGTTTTGGAAAGTTGCATTTTGCATCGAAAGGGCAAAATTTTGGTGATTTCGACGATTTTTCAACTTTTTTATTTGAAGAGATTTCTTGGATATCTCTTCATTTTCGTGTTCCTGGGGTCCGAAATGCTAAGAATCCGGTGTTAACTCGACCTCGAAAATGGTGAAATTTTTCGCAAAAATTTCTGACTCAATCGATGAAAATTTGTTGATTTTTAGAAAATCTCTCATAACTTTTGAACCGCTCGATAGATCGGGATGAGTTTTTGCACGTTTGAAGAACTCCACGGGAGCTACTTGGTGACGCAAAAAGTTCCAGGATTCTATCGTGTTATCATCGAAAAAAAGGGGGCCAAAATATGGGTCAAAAAATTCTCTTGAAAAGGTAAGGACCCCTATAACTTTTTTATTATTGGATTTTTCGTGGTTAATTTGGTCCTATCTTACGCAGAATTTCACGAGGAATCCAACGGTGCCACGGGAATTCACGTACGACCTGTAGTTCCGGAGTTATCGCCATCCAAAGTTTTGGAAAGTTGCATTTTGCATCGAAAGGGCAAAATTTTGGTGATTTCGACGATTTTTCAACTTTTTTATTTGAAGAGATTTCTTGGATATCTCTTCATTTTCGTGTTCCTGGGGTCCGAAATGCTAAGAATCCGGTGTTAACTCGACCTCGAAAATGGTAAAATTTTTCGCAAAAATTTTTGACTCAATCGATGAAAATTTGTTGATTTTTAGAAATTTCCTCATAACTTTTGAACCGCTCGATAGATCGGGATGAGTTTTTGCACGTTTGAAGAACTCCACGGGAGCTACTTGGTGACGCAAAAAGTTCCAGGATTCTATCGTGTTATCATAGAAAAAAAGGGGGCCAAAATATGGGTCAAAAAATTCTCTTGAAAAGGTAAGGACCCCTATAACTTTTTTATTATTGGATTTTTCGTGGTTAATTTGGTCCTATCTTACGCAGAATTTTACGAGGAATCCAACGGTGCCACGGGAATTCACGTACGACCTGTAGTTCCGGAATTATCGCCATCCAAAGTTTTGGAAAGTTGCATTTTGCATCGAAAGGGCAAAATTTTGGTGATTTCGACGATTTTTCAACTTTTTTATTTGAAGAGATTTCTTGGATATCTCTTCATTTTCGTGTTCCTGGGGTCCGAAATGCTAAGAATCCGGTGTTAACTCGACCTCGAAAATGGTAAAATTTTTCGAAAAAATTTCTGACTCAATCGATGAAAATTTGTTGATTTTTAGAAAATCTCTCATAACTTTTGAACCGCTCGATAGATCGGGATGAGTTTTTGCACGTTTGAAGAACTCCACGGGAGCTACTTGGTGACGCAAAAAGTTCCAGGATTCTATCGTGTTATCATAGAAAAAAAGGGGGCCAAAATATGGGTCATAAAATTCTCTTGAAAAGGTAAGGACCCCTATAACTTTTTTATTATTGGATTTTTCGTGGTTAATTTGGTCCTATCTTACGCAGAATTTCACGAGGAATCCAACGGTGCCACGGGAATTCACGTACGACCTGTAGTTCCGGAGTTATCGCCATCCAAAGTTTTGGAAAGTTGCATTTTGCATCGAAAGGGCAAAATTTTGGTGATTTCGACGATTTTTCAACTTTTTTATTTGAAGAGATTTCTTGGATATCTCTTCATTTTCGTGTTCCTGGGGTCCGAAATGCTAAGAATCCGGTGTTAACTCGACCTCGAAAATGGTAAAATTTTTCGAAAAAATTTCTGACTCAATCGATGAAAATTTGTTGATTTTTAGAAAATCTCTCATAACTTTTGAACCGCTCGATAGATCGGGATGAGTTTTTGCACGTTTGAAGAACTCCACGGGAGCTACTTGGTGACGCAAAAAGTTCCAGGATTCTATCGTGTTATCATAGAAAAAAAGGGGGCCAAAATATGGGTCATAAAATTCTCTTGAAAAGGTAAGGACCCCTATAACTTTTTTATTATTGGATTTTTCGTGGTTAATTTGGTCCTATCTTACGCAGAATTTCACGAGGAATCCAACGGTGCCACGGGAATTCACGTACGACCTGTAGTTCCGGAGTTATCGCCATCCAAAGTTTTGGAAAGTTGCATTTTGCATCGAAAGGGCAAAATTTTGGTGATTTCGACGATTTTTCAACTTTTTTATTTGAAGAGATTTCTTGGATATCTCGAAATGCTAAGAATCCGGTGTTAACTCGACCTCGAAAATGGTAAAATTTTTCGCAAAAATTTCTGACTCAATCGATGAAAATTTGTTGATTTTTAGAAATTTCCTCATAACTTTTGAACCGCTCGATAGATCGGGATGAGTTTTTGCACGTTTGAAGAACTCCACGGGAGCTACTTGGTGACGCAAAAAGTTCCAGGATTCTATCGTGTTATCATAGAAAAAAAGGGGGCCAAAATATGGGTCAAAAAATTCTCTTGAAAAGGTAAGGACCCCTATAACTTTTTTATTATTGGATTTTTCGTGGTTAATTTGGTCCTATCTTACGCAGAATTTCACGAGGAATCCAACGGTGCCACGGGAATTCACGTACGACCTGTAGTTCCGGAGTTATCGCCATCCAAAGTTTTGGAAAGTTGCATTTTGCATCGAAAGGGCAAAATTTTGGTGATTTCGACGATTTTTCAACTTTTTTATTTGAAGAGATTTCTTGGATATCTCTTCATTTTCGTGTTCCTGGGGTCCGAAATGCTAAGAATCCGGTGTTAACTCGACCTCGAAAATGGTAAAATTTTTCGCAAAAATTTCTGACTCAATCGATGAAAATTTGTTGATTTTTAGAAATTTCCTCACAACTTTTGAACCGCTCGATAGATCGGGATGAGTTTTTGCACGTTTGAAGAACTCCACGGGAGCTACTTGGTGACGCAAAAAGTTCCAGGATTCTATCGTGTTATCATAGAAAAAAAGGGGGCCAAAATATGGGTCAAAAAATTCTCTTGAAAAGGTAAGGACCCCTATAACTTTTTTATTATTGGATTTTTCGTGGTTAATTTGGTCCTATCTTACGCAGAATTTCACGAGGAATCCAACGGTGCCACGGGAATTCACGTACGACCTGTAGTTCCGGAGTTATCGCCATCCAAAGTTTTGGAAAGTTGCATTTTGCATCGAAAGGGCAAAATTTTGGTGATTTCGACGATTTTTCAACTTTTTTATTTGAAGAGATTTCTTGGATATCTCTTCATTTTCGTGTTCCTGGGGTCCGAAATGCTAAGAATCCGGTGTTAACTCGACCTCGAAAATGGTAAAATTTTTCGAAAAAATTTCTGACTCAATCGATGAAAATTTGTTGATTTTTAGAAAATCTCTCATAACTTTTGAACCGCTCGATAGATCGGGATGAGTTTTTGCACGTTTGAAGAACTCCACGGGAGCTACTTGGTGACGCAAAAAGTTCCAGGATTCTATCGTGTTATCATAGAAAAAAAGGGGGCCAAAATATGGGTCAAAAAATTCTCTTGAAAAGGTAAGGACCCCTATAACTTTTTTATTATTGGATTTTTCGTGGTTAATTTGGTCCTATCTTACGCAGAATTTCACGAGGAATCCAACGGTGCCACGGGAATTCACGTACGACCTGTAGTTCCGGAGTTATCGCCATCCAAAGTTTTGGAAAGTTGCATTTTGCATCGAAAGGGCAAAATTTTGGTGATTTCGACGATTTTTCAACTTTTTTATTTGAAGAGATTTCTTGGATATCTCTTCATTTTCGTGTTCCTGGGGTCCGAAATGCTAAGAATCCGGTGTTAACTCGACCTCGAAAATGGTAAAATTTTTCGCAAAAATTTCTGACTCAATCGATGAAAATTTGTTGATTTTTAGAAATTTCCTCATAACTTTTGAACCGCTCGATAGATCGGGATGAGTTTTTGCACGTTTGAAGAACTCCACGGGAGCTACTTGGTGACGCAAAAAGTTCCAGGATTCTATCGTGTTATCATAGAAAAAAAGGGGGCCAAAATATGGGTCAAAAAATTCTCTTGAAAAGGTAAGGACCCCTATAACTTTTTTATTATTGGATTTTTCGTGGTTAATTTGGTCCTATCTTACGCAGAATTTCACGAGGAATCCAACGGTGCCACGGGAATTCACGTACGACCTGTAGTTCCGGAGTTATCGCCATCCAAAGTTTTGGAAAGTTGCATTTTGCATCGAAAGGGCAAAATTTTGGTGATTTCGACGATTTTTCAACTTTTTTATTTGAAGAGATTTCTTGGATATCTCTTCATTTTCGTGTTCCTGGGGTCCGAAATGCTAAGAATCCGGTGTTAACTCGACCTCGAAAATGGTAAAATTTTTCGCAAAAATTTCTGACTCAATCGATGAAAATTTGTTGATTTTTAGAAATTTCCTCACAACTTTTGAACCGCTCGATAGATCGGGATGAGTTTTTGCACGTTTGAAGAACTCCACGGGAGCTACTTGGTGACGCAAAAAGTTCCAGGATTCTATCGTGTTATCATAGAAAAAAAGGGGGCCAAAATATGGGTCAAAAAATTCTCTTGAAAAGGTAAGGACCCCTATAACTTTTTTATTATTGGATTTTTCGTGGTTAATTTGGTCCTATCTTACGCAGAATTTCACGAGGAATCCAACGGTGCCACGGGAATTCACGTACGACCTGTAGTTCCGGAGTTATCGCCATCCAAAGTTTTGGAAAGTTGCATTTTGCATCGAAAGGGCAAAATTTTGGTGATTTCGACGATTTTTCAACTTTTTTATTTGAAGAGATTTCTTGGATATCTCTTCATTTTCGTGTTCCTGGGGTCCGAAATGCTAAGAATCCGGTGTTAACTCGACCTCGAAAATGGTAAAATTTTTCGAAAAAATTTCTGACTCAATCGATGAAAATTTGTTGATTTTTAGAAAATCTCTCATAACTTTTGAACCGCTCGATAGATCGGGATGAGTTTTTGCACGTTTGAAGAACTCCACGGGAGCTACTTGGTGACGCAAAAAGTTCCAGGATTCTATCGTGTTATCATAGAAAAAAAGGGGGCCAAAATATGGGTCAAAAAATTCTCTTGAAAAGGTAAGGACCCCTATAACTTTTTTATTATTGGATTTTTCGTGGTTAATTTGGTCCTATCTTACGCAGAATTTCACGAGGAATCCAACGGTGCCACGGGAATTCACGTACGACCTGTAGTTCCGGAGTTATCGCCATCCAAAGTTTTGGAAAGTTGCATTTTGCATCGAAAGGGCAAAATTTTGGTGATTTCGACGATTTTTCAACTTTTTTATTTGAAGAGATTTCTTGGATATCTCTTCATTTTCGTGTTCCTGGGGTCCGAAATGCTAAGAATCCGGTGTTAACTCGACCTCGAAAATGGTAAAATTTTTCGCAAAAATTTCTGACTCAATCGATGAAAATTTGTTGATTTTTAGAAATTTCCTCATAACTTTTGAACCGCTCGATAGATCGGGATGAGTTTTTGCACGTTTGAAGAACTCCACGGGAGCTACTTGGTGACGCAAAAAGTTCCAGGATTCTATCGTGTTATCATAGAAAAAAAGGGGGCCAAAATATGGGTCAAAAAATTCTCTTGAAAAGGTAAGGACCCCTATAACTTTTTTATTATTGGATTTTTCGTGGTTAATTTGGTCCTATCTTACGCAGAATTTCACGAGGAATCCAACGGTGCCACGGGAATTCACGTACGACCTGTAGTTCCGGAGTTATCGCCATCCAAAGTTTTGGAAAGTTGCATTTTGCATCGAAAGGGCAAAATTTTGGTGATTTCGACGATTTTTCAACTTTTTTATTTGAAGAGATTTCTTGGATATCTCTTCATTTTCGTGTTCCTGGGGTCCGAAATGCTAAGAATCCGGTGTTAACTCGACCTCGAAAATGGTAAAATTTTTCGCAAAAATTTCTGACTCAATCGATGAAAATTTGTTGATTTTTAGAAATTTCCTCACAACTTTTGAACCGCTCGATAGATCGGGATGAGTTTTTGCACGTTTGAAGAACTCCACGGGAGCTACTTGGTGACGCAAAAAGTTCCAGGATTCTATCGTGTTATCATAGAAAAAAAGGGGGCCAAAATATGGGTCAAAAAATTCTCTTGAAAAGGTAAGGACCCCTATAACTTTTTTATTATTGGATTTTTCGTGGTTAATTTGGTCCTATCTTACGCAGAATTTCACGAGGAATCCAACGGTGCCACGGGAATTCACGTACGACCTGTAGTTCCGGAGTTATCGCCATCCAAAGTTTTGGAAAGTTGCATTTTGCATCGAAAGGGCAAAATTTTGGTGATTTCGACGATTTTTCAACTTTTTTATTTGAAGAGATTTCTTGGATATCTCTTCATTTTCGTGTTCCTGGGGTCCGAAATGCTAAGAATCCGGTGTTAACTCGACCTCGAAAATGGTAAAATTTTTCGCAAAAATTTCTGACTCAATCGATGAAAATTTGTTGATTTTTAGAAATTTCCTCATAACTTTTGAACCGCTCGATAGATCGGGATGAGTTTTTGCACGTTTGAAGAACTCCACGGGAGCTACTTGGTGATGCAAAAAGTTCCAGGATTCTATCGTGTTATCATAGAAAAAAAGGGGGCCAAAATATGGGTCAAAAAATTCTCTTGAAAAGGTAAGGACCCCTATAACTTTTTTATTATTGGATTTTTCGTGGTTAATTTGGTCCTATCTTACGCAGAATTTCACGAGGAATCCAACGGTGCCACGGGAATTCACGTACGACCTGTAGTTCCGGAGTTATCGCCATCCAAAGTTTTGGAAAGTTGCATTTTGCATCGAAAGGGCAAAATTTTGGTGATTTCGACGATTTTTCAACTTTTTTATTTGAAGAGATTTCTTGGATATCTCTTCATTTTCGTGTTCCTGGGGTCCGAAATGCTAAGAATCCGGTGTTAACTCGACCTCGAAAATGGTAAAATTTTTCGAAAAAATTTCTGACTCAATCGATGAAAATTTGTTGATTTTTAGAAATTTCCTCATAACTTTTGAACCGCTCGATAGATCGGGATGAGTTTTTGCACGTTTGAAGAACTCCACGGGAGCTACTTGGTGACGCAAAAAGTTCCAGGATTCTATCGTGTTATCATCGAAAAAAAGGGGGCCAAAATATGGGTCAAAAAATTCTCTTGAAAAGGTAAGGACCCCTATAACTTTTTTATTATTGGATCTTTCGTGGTTAATTTGGTCCTATCTTACGCAGAATTTCACGAGGAATCCAACGGTGCCACGGGAATTCACGTACGACCTGTAGTTCCGGAGTTATCGCCATCCAAAGTTTTGGAAAGTTGCATTTTGCATCGAAAGGGCAAAATTTTGGTGATTTCGACGATTTTTCAACTTTTTTATTTGAAGAGATTTCTTGGATATCTCTTCATTTTCGTGTTCCTGGGGTCCGAAATGCTAAGAATCCGGTGTTAACTCGACCTCGAAAATGGTAAAATTTTTCGCAAAAATTTCTGACTCAATCGATGAAAATTTGTTGATTTTTAGAAATTTCCTCATAACTTTTGAACCGCTCGATAGATCGGGATGAGTTTTTGCACGTTTGAAGAACTCCACGGGAGCTACTTGGTGACGCAAAAAGTTCCAGGATTCTATCGTGTTATCATAGAAAAAAAGGGGGCCAAAATATGGGTCAAAAAATTCTCTTGAAAAGGTAAGGACCCCTATAACTTTTTTATTATTGGATTTTTCGTGGTTAATTTGGTCCTATCTTACGCAGAATTTCACGAGGAATCCAACGGTGCCACGGGAATTCACGTACGACCTGTAGTTCCGGAGTTATCGCCATCCAAAGTTTTGGAAAGTTGCATTTTGCATCGAAAGGGCAAAATTTTGGTGATTTCGACGATTTTTCAACTTTTTTATTTGAAGAGATTTCTTGGATATCTCTTCATTTTCGTGTTCCTGGGGTCCGAAATGCTAAGAATCCGGTGTTAACTCGACCTCGAAAATGGTAAAATTTTTCGCAAAAATTTCTGACCCAATCGATGAAAATTTGTTGATTTTTAGAAAATCTCTCATAACTTTTGAACCGCTCGATAGATCGGGATGAGTTTTTGCACGTTTGAAGAACTCCACGGGAGCTACTTGGTGACGCAAAAAGTTCCAGGATTCTATCGTGTTATCATAGAAAAAAAGGGGGCCAAAATATGGGTCAAAAAATTCTCTTGAAAAGGTAAGGACCACTATAACTTTTTTAATATTGGATTTTTCTTGGTTAATTTGGTCCTATCTTACGCAGAATTTCACGAGGAATCCAACGGTGCCACGGGAATTCACGTACGACCTGTAGTTCCGGAGTTATCGCCATCCAAAGTTTTGGAAAGTTGCATTTTGCATCGAAAGGGCAAAATTTTGGTGATTTCGACGATTTTTCAACTTTTTTATTTGAAGAGATTTCTTGGATATCTCTTCATTTTCGTGTTCCTGGGGTCCGAAATGCTAAGAATCCGGTGTTAACTCGACCTCGAAAATGGTAAAATTTTTCGCAAAAATTTCTGACTCAATCGATGAAAATTTGTTGATTTTTAGAAATTTCCTCATAACTTTTGAACCGCTCGATAGATCGGGATGAGTTTTTGCACGTTTGAAGAACTCCACGGGAGCTACTTGGTGACGCAAAAAGTTCCAGGATTCTATCGTGTTATCATAGAAAAAAAGGGGGCCAAAATATGGGTCAAAAAATTCTCTTGAAAAGGTAAGGACCCCTATAACTTTTTTATTATTGGATTTTTCGTGGTTAATTTGGTCCTATCTTACGCAGAATTTCACGAGGAATCCAACGGTGCCACGGGAATTCACGTACGACCTGTAGTTCCGGAGTTATCGCCATCCAAAGTTTTGGAAAGTTGCATTTTGCATCGAAAGGGCAAAATTTTGGTGATTTCGACGATTTTTCAACTTTTTTATTTGAAGAGATTTCTTGGATATCTCTTCATTTTCGTGTTCCTGGGGTCCGAAATGCTAAGAATCCGGTGTTAACTCGACCTCGAAAATGGTAAAATTTTTCGCAAAAATTTCTGACTCAATCGATGAAAATTTGTTGATTTTTAGAAATTTCCTCATAACTTTTGAACCGCTCGATAGATCGGGATGAGTTTTTGCACGTTTGAAGAACTCCACGGGAGCTACTTGGTGACGCAAAAAGTTCCAGGATTCTATCGTGTTATCATAGAAAAAAAGGGGGCCAAAATATGGGTCAAAAAATTCTCTTGAAAAGGTAAGGACCCCTATAACTTTTTTATTATTGGATTTTTCGTGGTTAATTTGGTCCTATCTTACGCAGAATTTCACGAGGAATCCAACGGTGCCACGGGAATTCACGTACGACCTGTAGTTCCGGAGTTATCGCCATCCAAAGTTTTGGAAAGTTGCATTTTGCATCGAAAGGGCAAAATTTTGGTGATTTCGACGATTTTTCAACTTTTTTATTTGAAGAGATTTCTTGGATATCTCTTCATTTTCGTGTTCCTGGGGTCCGAAATGCTAAGAATCCGGTGTTAACTCGACCTCGAAAATGGTAAAATTTTTCGCAAAAATTTCTGACTCAATCGATGAAAATTTGTTGATTTTTAGAAATTTCCTCATAACTTTTGAACCGCTCGATAGATCGGGATGAGTTTTTGCACGTTTGAAGAACTCCACGGGAGCTACTTGGTGACGCAAAAAGTTCCAGGATTCTATCGTGTTATCATAGAAAAAAAGGGGGCCAAAATATGGGTCAAAAAATTCTCTTGAAAAGGTAAGGACCCCTATAACTTTTTTATTATTGGATTTTTCGTGGTTAATTTGGTCCTATCTTACGCAGAATTTCACGAGGAATCCAACGGTGCCACGGGAATTCACGTACGACCTGTAGTTCCGGAGTTATCGCCATCCAAAGTTTTGGAAAGTTGCATTTTGCATCGAAAGGGCAAAATTTTGGTGATTTCGACGATTTTTCAACTTTTTTATTTGAAGAGATTTCTTGGATATCTCTTCATTTTCGTGTTCCTGGGGTCCGAAATGCTAAGAATCCGGTGTTAACTCGACCTCGAAAATGGTAAAATTTTTCGAAAAAATTTCTGACTCAATCGATGAAAATTTGTTGATTTTTAGAAATTTCCTCATAACTTTTGAACCGCTCGATAGATCGGGATGAGTTTTTGCACGTTTGAAGAACTCCACGGGAGCTACTTGGTGACGCAAAAAGTTCCAGGATTCTATCGTGTTATCATCGAAAAAAAGGGGGCCAAAATATGGGTCAAAAAATTCTCTTGAAAAGGTAAGGACCCCTATAACTTTTTTATTATTGGATCTTTCGTGGTTAATTTGGTCCTATCTTACGCAGAATTTCACGAGGAATCCAACGGTGCCACGGGAATTCACGTACGACCTGTAGTTCCGGAGTTATCGCCATCCAAAGTTTTGGAAAGTTGCATTTTGCATCGAAAGGGCAAAATTTTGGTGATTTCGACGATTTTTCAACTTTTTTATTTGAAGAGATTTCTTGGATATCTCTTCATTTTCGTGTTCCTGGGGTCCGAAATGCTAAGAATCCGGTGTTAACTCGACCTCGAAAATGGTAAAATTTTTCGCAAAAATTTCTGACTCAATCGATGAAAATTTGTTGATTTTTAGAAATTTCCTCATAACTTTTGAACCGCTCGATAGATCGGGATGAGTTTTTGCACGTTTGAAGAACTCCACGGGAGCTACTTGGTGACGCAAAAAGTTCCAGGATTCTATCGTGTTATCATAGAAAAAAAGGGGGCCAAAATATGGGTCAAAAAATTCTCTTGAAAAGGTAAGGACCCCTATAACTTTTTTATTATTGGATTTTTCGTGGTTAATTTGGTCCTATCTTACGCAGAATTTCACGAGGAATCCAACGGTGCCACGGGAATTCACGTACGACCTGTAGTTCCGGAGTTATCGCCATCCAAAGTTTTGGAAAGTTGCATTTTGCATCGAAAGGGCAAAATTTTGGTGATTTCGACGATTTTTCAACTTTTTTATTTGAAGAGATTTCTTGGATATCTCTTCATTTTCGTGTTCCTGGGGTCCGAAATGCTAAGAATCCGGTGTTAACTCGACCTCGAAAATGGTAAAATTTTTCGAAAAAATTTCTGACTCAATCGATGAAAATTTGTTGATTTTTAGAAATTTCCTCATAACTTTTGAACCGCTCGATAGATCGGGATGAGTTTTTGCACGTTTGAAGAACTCCACGGGAGCTACTTGGTGACGCAAAAAGTTCCAGGATTCTATCGTGTTATCATCGAAAAAAAGGGGGCCAAAATATGGGTCAAAAAATTCTCTTGAAAAGGTAAGGACCCCTATAACTTTTTTATTATTGGATCTTTCGTGGTTAATTTGGTCCTATCTTACGCAGAATTTCACGAGGAATCCAACGGTGCCACGGGAATTCACGTACGACCTGTAGTTCCGGAGTTATCGCCATCCAAAGTTTTGGAAAGTTGCATTTTGCATCGAAAGGGCAAAATTTTGGTGATTTCGACGATTTTTCAACTTTTTTATTTGAAGAGATTTCTTGGATATCTCTTCATTTTCGTGTTCCTGGGGTCCGAAATGCTAAGAATCCGGTGTTAACTCGACCTCGAAAATGGTAAAATTTTTCGCAAAAATTTCTGACTCAATCGATGAAAATTTGTTGATTTTTAGAAATTTCCTCATAACTTTTGAACCGCTCGATAGATCGGGATGAGTTTTTGCACGTTTGAAGAACTCCACGGGAGCTACTTGGTGACGCAAAAAGTTCCAGGATTCTATCGTGTTATCATAGAAAAAAAGGGGGCCAAAATATGGGTCAAAAAATTCTCTTGAAAAGGTAAGGACCCCTATAACTTTTTTATTATTGGATTTTTCGTGGTTAATTTGGTCCTATCTTACGCAGAATTTCACGAGGAATCCAACGGTGCCACGGGAATTCACGTACGACCTGTAGTTCCGGAGTTATCGCCATCCAAAATTTTTGGAAAGTTGCATTTTGCATCGAAAGGGCAAAATTTTGGTGATTTCGACGATTTTTCAACTTTTTTATTTGAAGAGATTTCTTGGATATCTCTTCATTTTCGTGTTCCTGGGGTCCGAAATGCTAAGAATCCGGTGTTAACTCGACCTCGAAAATGGTAAAATTTTTCGCAAAAATTTCTGACTCAATCGATGAAAATTTGTTGATTTTTAGAAATTTCCTCATAACTTTTGAACCGCTCGATAGATCGGGATGAGTTTTTGCACGTTTGAAGAACTCCACGGGAGCTACTTGGTGACGCAAAAAGTTCCAGGATTCTATCGTGTTATCATAGAAAAAAAGGGGGCCAAAATATGGGTCAAAAAATTCTCTTGAAAAGGTAAGGACCCCTATAACTTTTTTATTATTGGATTTTTCGTGGTTAATTTGGTCCTATCTTACGCAGAATTTCACGAGGAATCCAACGGTGCCACGGGAATTCACGTACGACCTGTAGTTCCGGAGTTATCGCCATCCAAAGTTTTGGAAAGTTGCATTTTGCATCGAAAGGGCAAAATTTTGGTGATTTCGACGATTTTTCAACTTTTTTATTTGAAGAGATTTCTTGGATATCTCTTCATTTTCGTGTTCCTGGGGTCCGAAATGCTAAGAATCCGGTGTTAACTCGACCTCGAAAATGGTAAAATTTTTCGCAAAAATTTCTGACTCAATCGATGAAAATTTGTTGATTTTTAGAAATTTCCTCATAACTTTTGAACCGCTCGATAGATCGGGATGAGTTTTTGCACGTTTGAAGAACTCCACGGGAGCTACTTGGTGACGCAAAAAGTTCCAGGATTCTATCGTGTTATCATAGAAAAAAAGGGGGCCAAAATATGGGTCAAAAAATTCTCTTGAAAAGGTAAGGACCCCTATAACTTTTTTATTATTGGATTTTTCGTGGTTAATTTGGTCCTATCTTACGCAGAATTTCACGAGGAATCCAACGGTGCCACGGGAATTCACGTACGACCTGTAGTTCCGGAGTTATCGCCATCCAAAGTTTTGGAAAGTTGCATTTTGCATCGAAAGGGCAAAATTTTGGTGATTTCGACGATTTTTCAACTTTTTTATTTGAAGAGATTTCTTGGATATCTCTTCATTTTCGTGTTCCTGGGGTCCGAAATGCTAAGAATCCGGTGTTAACTCGACCTCGAAAATGGTAAAATTTTTCGCAAAAATTTCTGACTCAATCGATGAAAATTTGTTGATTTTTAGAAATTTCCTCATAACTTTTGAACCGCTCGATAGATCGGGATGAGTTTTTGCACGTTTGAAGAACTCCACGGGAGCTACTTGGTGATGCAAAAAGTTCCAGGATTCTATCGTGTTATCATAGAAAAAAAGGGGGCCAAAATATGGGTCAAAAAATTCTCTTGAAAAGGTAAGGACCCCTATAACTTTTTTATTATTGGATTTTTCGTGGTTAATTTGGTCCTATCTTACGCAGAATTTCACGAGGAATCCAACGGTGCCACGGGAATTCACGTACGACCTGTAGTTCCGGAGTTATCGCCATCCAAAGTTTTGGAAAGTTGCATTTTGCATCGAAAGGGCAAAATTTTGGTGATTTCGACGATTTTTCAACTTTTTTATTTGAAGAGATTTCTTGGATATCTCTTCATTTTCGTGTTCCTGGGGTCCGAAATGCTAAGAATCCGGTGTTAACTCGACCTCGAAAATGGTAAAATTTTTCGAAAAAATTTCTGACTCAATCGATGAAAATTTGTTGATTTTTAGAAATTTCCTCATAACTTTTGAACCGCTCGATAGATCGGGATGAGTTTTTGCACGTTTGAAGAACTCCACGGGAGCTACTTGGTGACGCAAAAAGTTCCAGGATTCTATCGTGTTATCATCGAAAAAAAGGGGGCCAAAATATGGGTCAAAAAATTCTCTTGAAAAGGTAAGGACCCCTATAACTTTTTTATTATTGGATCTTTCGTGGTTAATTTGGTCCTATCTTACGCAGAATTTCACGAGGAATCCAACGGTGCCACGGGAATTCACGTACGACCTGTAGTTCCGGAGTTATCGCCATCCAAAGTTTTGGAAAGTTGCATTTTGCATCGAAAGGGCAAAATTTTGGTGATTTCGACGATTTTTCAACTTTTTTATTTGAAGAGATTTCTTGGATATCTCTTCATTTTCGTGTTCCTGGGGTCCGAAATGCTAAGAATCCGGTGTTAACTCGACCTCGAAAATGGTAAAATTTTTCGCAAAAATTTCTGACTCAATCGATGAAAATTTGTTGATTTTTAGAAATTTCCTCATAACTTTTGAACCGCTCGATAGATCGGGATGAGTTTTTGCACGTTTGAAGAACTCCACGGGAGCTACTTGGTGACGCAAAAAGTTCCAGGATTCTATCGTGTTATCATAGAAAAAAAGGGGGCCAAAATATGGGTCAAAAAATTCTCTTGAAAAGGTAAGGACCCCTATAACTTTTTTATTATTGGATTTTTCGTGGTTAATTTGGTCCTATCTTACGCAGAATTTCACGAGGAATCCAACGGTGCCACGGGAATTCACGTACGACCTGTAGTTCCGGAGTTATCGCCATCCAAAATTTTTGGAAAGTTGCATTTTGCATCGAAAGGGCAAAATTTTGGTGATTTCGACGATTTTTCAACTTTTTTATTTGAAGAGATTTCTTGGATATCTCTTCATTTTCGTGTTCCTGGGGTCCGAAATGCTAAGAATCCGGTGTTAACTCGACCTCGAAAATGGTAAAATTTTTCGCAAAAATTTCTGACTCAATCGATGAAAATTTGTTGATTTTTAGAAATTTCCTCATAACTTTTGAACCGCTCGATAGATCGGGATGAGTTTTTGCACGTTTGAAGAACTCCACGGGAGCTACTTGGTGACGCAAAAAGTTCCAGGATTCTATCGTGTTATCATAGAAAAAAAGGGGGCCAAAATATGGGTCAAAAAATTCTCTTGAAAAGGTAAGGACCCCTATAACTTTTTTATTATTGGATTTTTCGTGGTTAATTTGGTCCTATCTTACGCAGAATTTCACGAGGAATCCAACGGTGCCACGGGAATTCACGTACGACCTGTAGTTCCGGAGTTATCGCCATCCAAAGTTTTGGAAAGTTGCATTTTGCATCGAAAGGGCAAAATTTTGGTGATTTCGACGATTTTTCAACTTTTTTATTTGAAGAGATTTCTTGGATATCTCTTCATTTTCGTGTTCCTGGGGTCCGAAATGCTAAGAATCCGGTGTTAACTCGACCTCGAAAATGGTAAAATTTTTCGCAAAAATTTCTGACCCAATCGATGAAAATTTGTTGATTTTTAGAAAATCTCTCATAACTTTTGAACCGCTCGATAGATCGGGATGAGTTTTTGCACGTTTGAAGAACTCCACGGGAGCTACTTGGTGACGCAAAAAGTTCCAGGATTCTATCGTGTTATCATAGAAAAAAAGGGGGCCAAAATATGGGTCAAAAAATTCTCTTGAAAAGGTAAGGACCACTATAACTTTTTTAATATTGGATTTTTCTTGGTTAATTTGGTCCTATCTTACGCAGAATTTCACGAGGAATCCAACGGTGCCACGGGAATTCACGTACGACCTGTAGTTCCGGAGTTATCGCCATCCAAAGTTTTGGAAAGTTGCATTTTGCATCGAAAGGGCAAAATTTTGGTGATTTCGACGATTTTTCAACTTTTTTATTTGAAGAGATTTCTTGGATATCTCTTCATTTTCGTGTTCCTGGGGTCCGAAATGCTAAGAATCCGGTGTTAACTCGACCTCGAAAATGGTAAAATTTTTCGCAAAAATTTCTGACTCAATCGATGAAAATTTGTTGATTTTTAGAAATTTCCTCATAACTTTTGAACCGCTCGATAGATCGGGATGAGTTTTTGCACGTTTGAAGAACTCCACGGGAGCTACTTGGTGACGCAAAAAGTTCCAGGATTCTATCGTGTTATCATAGAAAAAAAGGGGGCCAAAATATGGGTCAAAAAATTCTCTTGAAAAGGTAAGGACCCCTATAACTTTTTTATTATTGGATTTTTCGTGATTAATTTGGTCCTATCTTACGCAGAATTTCACGAGGAATCCAACGGTGCCACGGGAATTCACGTACGACCTGTAGTTCCGGAGTTATCGCCATCCAAAGTTTTGGAAAGTTGCATTTTGCATCGAAAGGGCAAAATTTTGGTGATTTCGACGATTTTTCAACTTTTTTATTTGAAGAGATTTCTTGGATATCTCTTCATTTTCGTGTTCCTGGGGTCCGAAATGCTAAGAATCCGGTGTTAACTCGACCTCGAAAATGGTAAAATTTTTCGAAAAAATTTCTGACTCAATCGATGAAAATTTGTTGATTTTTAGAAATTTCCTCATAACTTTTGAACCGCTCGATAGATCGGGATGAGTTTTTGCACGTTTGAAGAACTCCACGGGAGCTACTTGGTGACGCAAAAAGTTCCAGGATTCTATCGTGTTATCATCGAAAAAAAGGGGGCCAAAATATGGGTCAAAAAATTCTCTTGAAAAGGTAAGGACCCCTATAACTTTTTTATTATTGGATCTTTCGTGGTTAATTTGGTCCTATCTTACGCAGAATTTCACGAGGAATCCAACGGTGCCACGGGAATTCACGTACGACCTGTAGTTCCGGAGTTATCGCCATCCAAAGTTTTGGAAAGTTGCATTTTGCATCGAAAGGGCAAAATTTTGGTGATTTCGACGATTTTTCAACTTTTTTATTTGAAGAGATTTCTTGGATATCTCTTCATTTTCGTGTTCCTGGGGTCCGAAATGCTAAGAATCCGGTGTTAACTCGACCTCGAAAATGGTAAAATTTTTCGCAAAAATTTCTGACTCAATCGATGAAAATTTGTTGATTTTTAGAAATTTCCTCATAACTTTTGAACCGCTCGATAGATCGGGATGAGTTTTTGCACGTTTGAAGAACTCCACGGGAGCTACTTGGTGACGCAAAAAGTTCCAGGATTCTATCGTGTTATCATAGAAAAAAAGGGGGCCAAAATATGGGTCAAAAAATTCTCTTGAAAAGGTAAGGACCCCTATAACTTTTTTATTATTGGATTTTTCGTGATTAATTTGGTCCTATCTTACGCAGAATTTCACGAGGAATCCAACGGTGCCACGGGAATTCACGTACGACCTGTAGTTCCGGAGTTATCGCCATCCAAAGTTTTGGAAAGTTGCATTTTGCATCGAAAGGGCAAAATTTTGGTGATTTCGACGATTTTTCAACTTTTTTATTTGAAGAGATTTCTTGGATATCTCTTCATTTTCGTGTTCCTGGGGTCCGAAATGCTAAGAATCCGGTGTTAACTCGACCTCGAAAATGGTAAAATTTTTCGCAAAAATTTCTGACTCAATCGATGAAAATTTGTTGATTTTTAGAAATTTCCTCATAACTTTTGAACCGCTCGATAGATCGGGATGAGTTTTTGCACGTTTGAAGAACTCCACGGGAGCTACTTGGTGACGCAAAAAGTTCCAGGATTCTATCGTGTTATCATAGAAAAAAAGGGGGCCAAAATATGGGTCAAAAAATTCTCTTGAAAAGGTAAGGACCCCTATAACTTTTTTATTATTGGATTTTTCGTGATTAATTTGGTCCTATCTTACGCAGAATTTCACGAGGAATCCAACGGTGCCACGGGAATTCACGTACGACCTGTAGTTCCGGAGTTATCGCCATCCAAAATTTTTGGAAAGTTGCATTTTGCATCGAAAGGGCAAAATTTTGGTGATTTCGACGATTTTTCAACTTTTTTATTTGAAGAGATTTCTTGGATATCTCTTCATTTTCGTGTTCCTGGGGTCCGAAATGCTAAGAATCCGGTGTTAACTCGACCTCGAAAATGGTAAAATTTTTCGCAAAAATTTCTGACTCAATCGATGAAAATTTGTTGATTTTTAGAAATTTCCTCATAACTTTTGAACCGCTCGATAGATCGGGATGAGTTTTTGCACGTTTGAAGAACTCCACGGGAGCTACTTGGTGACGCAAAAAGTTCCAGGATTCTATCGTGTTATCATAGAAAAAAAGGGGGCCAAAATATGGGTCAAAAAATTCTCTTGAAAAGGTAAGGACCCCTATAACTTTTTTATTATTGGATTTTTCGTGGTTAATTTGGTCCTATCTTACGCAGAATTTCACGAGGAATCCAACGGTGCCACGGGAATTCACGTACGACCTGTAGTTCCGGAGTTATCGCCATCCAAAGTTTTGGAAAGTTGCATTTTGCATCGAAAGGGCAAAATTTTGGTGATTTCGACGATTTTTCAACTTTTTTATTTGAAGAGATTTCTTGGATATCTCTTCATTTTCGTGTTCCTGGGGTCCGAAATGCTAAGAATCCGGTGTTAACTCGACCTCGAAAATGGTAAAATTTTTCGCAAAAATTTCTGACCCAATCGATGAAAATTTGTTGATTTTTAGAAAATCTCTCATAACTTTTGAACCGCTCGATAGATCGGGATGAGTTTTTGCACGTTTGAAGAACTCCACGGGAGCTACTTGGTGACGCAAAAAGTTCCAGGATTCTATCGTGTTATCATAGAAAAAAAGGGGGCCAAAATATGGGTCAAAAAATTCTCTTGAAAAGGTAAGGACCACTATAACTTTTTTAATATTGGATTTTTCTTGGTTAATTTGGTCCTATCTTACGCAGAATTTCACGAGGAATCCAACGGTGCCACGGGAATTCACGTACGACCTGTAGTTCCGGAGTTATCGCCATCCAAAGTTTTGGAAAGTTGCATTTTGCATCGAAAGGGCAAAATTTTGGTGATTTCGACGATTTTTCAACTTTTTTATTTGAAGAGATTTCTTGGATATCTCTTCATTTTCGTGTTCCTGGGGTCCGAAATGCTAAGAATCCGGTGTTAACTCGACCTCGAAAATGGTAAAATTTTTCGCAAAAATTTCTGACTCAATCGATGAAAATTTGTTGATTTTTAGAAATTTCCTCATAACTTTTGAACCGCTCGATAGATCGGGATGAGTTTTTGCACGTTTGAAGAACTCCACGGGAGCTACTTGGTGACGCAAAAAGTTCCAGGATTCTATCGTGTTATCATAGAAAAAAAGGGGGCCAAAATATGGGTCAAAAAATTCTCTTGAAAAGGTAAGGACCCCTATAACTTTTTTATTATTGGATTTTTCGTGGTTAATTTGGTCCTATCTTACGCAGAATTTCACGAGGAATCCAACGGTGCCACGGGAATTCACGTACGACCTGTAGTTCCGGAGTTATCGCCATCCAAAGTTTTGGAAAGTTGCATTTTGCATCGAAAGGGCAAAATTTTGGTGATTTCGACGATTTTTCAACTTTTTTATTTGAAGAGATTTCTTGGATATCTCTTCATTTTCGTGTTCCTGGGGTCCGAAATGCTAAGAATCCGGTGTTAACTCGACCTCGAAAATGGTAAAATTTTTCGCAAAAATTTCTGACTCAATCGATGAAAATTTGTTGATTTTTAGAAATTTCCTCATAACTTTTGAACCGCTCGATAGATCGGGATGAGTTTTTGCACGTTTGAAGAACTCCACGGGAGCTACTTGGTGACGCAAAAAGTTCCAGGATTCTATCGTGTTATCATAGAAAAAAAGGGGGCCAAAATATGGGTCAAAAAATTCTCTTGAAAAGGTAAGGACCCCTATAACTTTTTTATTATTGGATTTTTCGTGATTAATTTGGTCCTATCTTACGCAGAATTTCACGAGGAATCCAACGGTGCCACGGGAATTCACGTACGACCTGTAGTTCCGGAGTTATCGCCATCCAAAGTTTTGGAAAGTTGCATTTTGCATCGAAAGGGCAAAATTTTGGTGATTTCGACGATTTTTCAACTTTTTTATTTGAAGAGATTTCTTGGATATCTCTTCATTTTCGTGTTCCTGGGGTCCGAAATGCTAAGAATCCGGTGTTAACTCGACCTCGAAAATGGTAAAATTTTTCGAAAAAATTTCTGACTCAATCGATGAAAATTTGTTGATTTTTAGAAAATCTCTCATAACTTTTGAACCGCTCGATAGATCGGGATGAGTTTTTGCACGTTTGAAGAACTCCACGGGAGCTACTTGGTGACGCAAAAAGTTCCAGGATTCTATCGTGTTATCATAGAAAAAAAGGGGGCCAAAATATGGGTCAAAAAATTCTCTTGAAAAGGTAAGGACCCCTATAACTTTTTTATTATTGGATTTTTCGTGGTTAATTTGGTCCTATCTTACGCAGAATTTCACGAGGAATCCAACGGTGCCACGGGAATTCACGTACGACCTGTAGTTCCGGAGTTATCGCCATCCAAAGTTTTGGAAAGTTGCATTTTGCATCGAAAGGGCAAAATTTTGGTGATTTCGACGATTTTTCAACTTTTTTATTTGAAGAGATTTCTTGGATATCTCTTCATTTTCGTGTTCCTGGGGTCCGAAATGCTAAGAATCCGGTGTTAACTCGACCTCGAAAATGGTAAAATTTTTCGCAAAAATTTCTGACTCAATCGATGAAAATTTGTTGATTTTTAGAAATTTCCTCATAACTTTTGAACCGCTCGATAGATCGGGATGAGTTTTTGCACGTTTGAAGAACTCCACGGGAGCTACTTGGTGACGCAAAAAGTTCCAGGATTCTATCGTGTTATCATAGAAAAAAAGGGGGCCAAAATATGGGTCAAAAAATTCTCTTGAAAAGGTAAGGACCCCTATAACTTTTTTATTATTGGATTTTTCGTGGTTAATTTGGTCCTATCTTACGCAGAATTTCACGAGGAATCCAACGGTGCCACGGGAATTCACGTACGACCTGTAGTTCCGGAGTTATCGCCATCCAAAGTTTTGGAAAGTTGCATTTTGCATCGAAAGGGCAAAATTTTGGTGATTTCGACGATTTTTCAACTTTTTTATTTGAAGAGATTTCTTGGATATCTCTTCATTTTCGTGTTCCTGGGGTCCGAAATGCTAAGAATCCGGTGTTAACTCGACCTCGAAAATGGTAAAATTTTTCGCAAAAATTTCTGACTCAATCGATGAAAATTTGTTGATTTTTAGAAATTTCCTCATAACTTTTGAACCGCTCGATAGATCGGGATGAGTTTTTGCACGTTTGAAGAACTCCACGGGAGCTACTTGGTGACGCAAAAAGTTCCAGGATTCTATCGTGTTATCATAGAAAAAAAGGGGGCCAAAATATGGGTCAAAAAATTCTCTTGAAAAGGTAAGGACCCCTATAACTTTTTTATTATTGGATTTTTCGTGGTTAATTTGGTCCTATCTTACGCAGAATTTCACGAGGAATCCAACGGTGCCACGGGAATTCACGTACGACCTGTAGTTCCGGAGTTATCGCCATCCAAAGTTTTGGAAAGTTGCATTTTGCATCGAAAGGGCAAAATTTTGGTGATTTCGACGATTTTTCAACTTTTTTATTTGAAGAGATTTCTTGGATATCTCTTCATTTTCGTGTTCCTGGGGTCCGAAATGCTAAGAATCCGGTGTTAACTCGACCTCGAAAATGGTAAAATTTTTCGCAAAAATTTCTGACTCAATCGATGAAAATTTGTTGATTTTTAGAAATTTCCTCATAACTTTTGAACCGCTCGATAGATCGGGATGAGTTTTTGCACGTTTGAAGAACTCCACGGGAGCTACTTGGTGACGCAAAAAGTTCCAGGATTCTATCGTGCTATCATAGAAAAAAAGGGGGCCAAAATATGGGTCAAAAAATTCTCTTGAAAAGGTAAGGACCCCTATAACTTTTTTATTATTGGATTTTTCGTGGTTAATTTGGTCCTATCTTACGCAGAATTTCACGAGGAATCCAACGGTGCCACGGGAATTCACGTACGACCTGTAGTTCCGGAGTTATCGCCATCCAAAGTTTTGGAAAGTTGCATTTTGCATCGAAAGGGCAAAATTTTGGTGATTTCGACGATTTTTCAACTTTTTTATTTGAAGAGATTTCTTGGATATCTCTTCATTTTCGTGTTCCTGGGGTCCGAAATGCTAAGAATCCGGTGTTAACTCGACCTCGAAAATGGTAAAATTTTTCGCAAAAATTTCTGACTCAATCGATGAAAATTTGTTGATTTTTAGAAATTTCCTCATAACTTTTGAACCGCTCGATAGATCGGGATGAGTTTTTGCACGTTTGAAGAACTCCACGGGAGCTACTTGGTGACGCAAAAAGTTCCAGGATTCTATCGTGTTATCATAGAAAAAAAGGGGGCCAAAATATGGGTCAAAAAATTTTCTTGAAAAGGTAAGGACCCCTATAACTTTTTTATTATTGGATTTTTCGTGGTTAATTTGGTCCTATCTTACGCAGAATTTCACGAGGAATCCAACGGTGCCACGGGAATTCACGTACGACCTGTAGTTCCGGAGTTATCGCCATCCAAAGTTTTGGAAAGTTGCATTTTGCATCGAAAGGGCAAAATTTTGGTGATTTCGACGATTTTTCAACTTTTTTATTTGAAGAGATTTCTTGGATATCTCTTCATTTTCGTGTTCCTGGGGTCCGAAATGCTAAGAATCCGGTGTTAACTCGACCTCGAAAATGGTAAAATTTTTCGCAAAAATTTCTGACTCAATCGATGAAAATTTGTTGATTTTTAGAAATTTCCTCATAACTTTTGAACCGCTCGATAGATCGGGATGAGTTTTTGCACGTTTGAAGAACTCCACGGGAGCTACTTGGTGACGCAAAAAGTTCCAGGATTCTATCGTGTTATCATAGAAAAAAAGGGGGCCAAAATATGGGTCAAAAAATTCTCTTGAAAAGGTAAGGACCCCTATAACTTTTTTATTATTGGATTTTTCGTGGTTAATTTGGTCCTATCTTACGCAGAATTTCACGAGGAATCCAACGGTGCCACGGGAATTCACGTACGACCTGTAGTTCCGGAGTTATCGCCATCCAAAGTTTTGGAAAGTTGCATTTTGCATCGAAAGGGCAAAATTTTGGTGATTTCGACGATTTTTCAACTTTTTTATTTGAAGAGATTTCTTGGATATCTCTTCATTTTCGTGTTCCTGGGGTCCGAAATGCTAAGAATTCGGTGTTAACTCGATCTCGAAAATGGTAAAATTTTTCGCAAAAATTTCTGACTCAATCGATGAAAATTTGTTGATTTTTAGAAATTTCCTCATAACTTTTGAACCGCTCGATAGATCGGGATGAGTTTTTGCACGTTTGAAGAACTCCACGGGAGCTACTTGGTGACGCAAAAAGTTCCAGGATTCTATCGTGTTATCATAGAAAAAAAGGGGGCCAAAATATGGGTCAAAAAATTCTCTTGAAAAGGTAAGGACCCCTATAACTTTTTTATTATTGGATTTTTCGTGGTTAATTTGGTCCTATCTTACGCAGAATTTCACGAGGAATCCAACGGTGCCACGGGAATTCACGTACGACCTGTAGTTCCGGAGTTATCGCCATCCAAAGTTTTGGAAAGTTGCATTTTGCATCGAAAGGGCAAAATTTTGGTGATTTCGACGATTTTTCGACTTTTTTATTTGAAGAGATTTCTTGGATATCTCTTCATTTTCGTGTTCCTGGGGTCCGAAATGCTAAGAATCCGGTGTTAACTCGACCTCGAAAATGGTAAAATTTTTCGCAAAAATTTCTGACTCAATCGATGAAAATTTGTTGATTTTTAGAAATTTCCTCATAACTTTTGAACCGCTCGATAGATCGGGATGAGTTTTTGCACGTTTGAAGAACTCCACGGGAGCTACTTGGTGACGCAAAAAGTTCCAGGATTCTATCGTGTTATCATAGAAAAAAAGGGGGCCAAAATATGGGTCAAAAAATTCTCTTGAAAAGGTAAGGACCCCTATAACTTTTTTATTATTGGATTTTTCGTGGTTAATTTGGTCCTATCTTACGCAGAATTTCACGAGGAATCCAACGGTGCCACGGGAATTCACGTACGACCTGTAGTTCCGGAGTTATCGCCATCCAAAGTTTTGGAAAGTTGCATTTTGCATCGAAAGGGCAAAATTTTGGTGATTTCGACGATTTTTCGACTTTTTTATTTGAAGAGATTTCTTGGATATCTCTTCATTTTCGTGTTCCTGGGGTCCGAAATGCTAAGAATCCGGTGTTAACTCGACCTCGAAAATGGTAAAATTTTTCGCAAAAATTTCTGACTCAATCGATGAAAATTTGTTGATTTTTAGAAATTTCCTCATAACTTTTGAACCGCTCGATAGATCGGGATGAGTTTTTGCACGTTTGAAGAACTCCACGGGAGCTACTTGGTGACGCAAAAAGTTCCAGGATTCTATCGTGTTATCATAGAAAAAAAGGGGGCCAAAATATGGGTCAAAAAATTCTCTTGAAAAGGTAAGGACCCCTATAACTTTTTTATTATTGGATTTTTCGTGGTTAGTTTGGTCCTATCTTACGCAGAATTTCACGAGGAATCCAACGGTGCCACGGGAATTCACGTACGACCTGTAGTCCCGGAGTTATCGCCATCCAAAGTTTTGGAAAGTTGCATTTTGCATCGAAAGGGCAAAATTTTGGTGATTTCGACGATTTTTCAACTTTTTTATTTGAAGAGATTTCTTGGATATCTCTTCATTTTCGTGTTCCTGGGGTCCGAAATGCTAAGAATCCGGTGTTAACTCGACCTCGAAAATGGTAAAATTTTTCGCAAAAATTTCTGACTCAATCGATGAAAATTTGTTGATTTTTAGAAATTTCCTCATAACTTTTGAACCGCTCGATAGATCGGGATGAGTTTTTGCACGTTTGAAGAACTCCACGGGAGCTACTTGGTGACGCAAAAAGTTCCAGGATTCTATCGTGTTATCATAGAAAAAAAGGGGGCCAAAATATGGGTCAAAAAATTCTCTTGAAAAGGTAAGGACCCCTATAACTTTTTTATTATTGGATTTTTCGTGGTTAATTTGGTCCTATCTTACGTAGAATTTCACGAGGAATCCAACGGTGCCACGGGAATTCACGTACGACCTGTAGTTCCGGAGTTATCGCCATCCAAAGTTTTGGAAAGTTGCATTTTGCATCGAAAGGGCAAAATTTTGGTGATTTCGACGATTTTTCAACTTTTTTATTTGAAGAGATTTCTTGGATATCTCTTCATTTTCGTGTTCCTGGGGTCCGAAATGCTGAGAATCCGGTGTTAACTCGACCTTCATTCAAATTGACGAGACGTCGAACCAAGAAACCTGCAAGATTTTCTACAGCAAGAAGAATGTTTCGGAAAGAACATTTTACGAAATTTGTACCAAGAATCCCTTAAAACAAATCCATTGTTTCAAATATTTAGATCAAAATCGTTTAGAGTGGCTTCAAAGTAACTGCTCAACTGATAAATTTAATGAATTAAGAAAATATCGCATCGAAGAGAGCAATGACGTCATTGACGAAAGTGAAATAGTTGCGAATTATGAAGGTCCAATTAATTTAATTTGTGCGAATTTAGGAATGGGAAAAAGCACTTTGGCTAAAAGTTTGAAAAGTAGTTCTGATTCGAACGTATGGACGGTGATTATTTATGCCCGAAATTGTACTCAAGATTTTGAAAAATATAAAACAAATACGGAAAAATTTGTTGAATTCGAATTAACCAATACTTATTTGTATCACTAGGCCAGAAACTGACTTTTTGCAACTATGAGCGTAGTTTGCAGGCTAAGGCCGAAGGCCGCAGCCTGCAATAGCGAATTGTTGCAAAATAAGTTTCTGGCTGTGTGATACACACTATTTTTTGGGCCGACAATTGATTAAATTTGTTAAAAGTAATATTTTCGTATAAATGTCAATAAAATTAAGAATCAAGTAAGTGTTAGTTTTTGACATTGACAAATAATTAGGATTTACAAAATGGAAACACCAGTGCACTTTACGGAAGCTCCGAGAAATTATTTGATATATTCTTCCATCAACATCGATCGTATGTATCGAATATCGAACGTCGCAGACGCTGGCAGAGCATACGGCCGACGCATGTCAAACCTCAAACGATTCAAACTCTGTGTTCTGTAGATGGCCGTGCATTTTGCAGGTCTAGGCCGCGAAACGGTCGGTTTCAAGCGGATTTAGACGAATGCAATTTGTGTTATTTCAGAACGGAGGCCCAAAAAAATATTGATGAGAACCTCAAAGATATTTTTAAACATTTCATCAATAAAAAACAAATCAGAATCATTTGGGATGGACTCGATGAGGTTTCTGAGAAGAAACTGCTGGTCGTTTTGGAAGTCATTCAAGAGATAAGTTCCAAATATAGGTTCAAACAGTGGCTGACTTCGCGTCATCACTTGAAAGATCGATTAGAGGAACAATTTAACACTTTTGCCAGAGATTTAAGGCAATTTGACCAAGAAGAACAAGAAGATTACATTCGAAGTCGCTTAAGTGAAAGTAAAACAGATTTAAATGAAGTCGTTGAAAAAATTATGTTAAATGTTCAATCTTATTCCAATAATGACATTTTAGGCATTCCGTTGCAAATTTTTATGTTGACCGAGTTACTAATATGAAACGAACAAAAATATTTAGAACTGTTAGATGGTGTGTTTACTATTCTAAATTTATACCAGTATTTTGTTGAAGAAAAATTCAGAGTGTATTTTATAGAAAAAGAAAATCTAGATTTTAAAATTGAGATTAACGTTAAAAAATTTGAATCTCAAAAAAAAGAACAAATTAAATGCTACACAAAAATTGCTTCTGACGTTTATTTGACAAAACCTTGGAAAAAACTAATTGCAATAATGTGTTTTCAAAACCAAACAAAACGCTTCTTGAGAAAATTAAAAAACAATGGGGACAGAGTGGGGTTTATCGAGAATTGGACCGACGAAAAAAACATCGAATTCACTCACAATTCTTATGGAGAATATTTTGCCGCCTTGTATCTTTTCGAAAACAATCAACAAATAGTCAAATCAAATTCCTTCGTTGACGATGAAAAATTTAATAATATTCGGTTTTTCTTGGATTTAATGTTAACTGGAAATTCAAAACCTTTCGTAGCAATATTATGTAAAAATTTCCCTTTGCTGCAAAGTTGCAAAGAAGATGAATTAAATTCGAAAGATGTTATTGGCCGTAACCTCCTGAACTTGTCTTGTGCTTGGAATAAAAGCTGTCCAATTTATAAATTTAAGGAGGACGAAAAGTTTAAATATGCTCTTAGAATGGTTCAGGAAAATATGAAAATTTTAAACTAGAAATCAACTGAAAAAAACTTTTACTCACTTGAGACAATTTCCTTGTCTAAATAGCAGCTGCTTTTGTATTTCCCATATTTAATTCAATTTTTTAACGACAAGACTGACGATTTTCATGCGCAGTTTTAACCTACAATTTTGTATTATGCGGCTAGAACAGATAATATTTTGCTTTTGAATTGTATAGAAAATTCAAATAGTCTCGATTCAAAACTTGCTCAGATTGATTTCATAAGTTTATTATCACTTCTTCTCTTTTACGATTCACGCGAAATTTTACATAAAGTTATGCTCGAGAAAAAATCCCACCAAATTTTATTAGAAAATGTTGATGCTTTTTTGAATATACGTCCTCCGCGGAAGGAGGAAAGTTTTAGATATCTGATGCAGTTACAAAGTTGTGAAGGTAAAACGCCGTTACATTATGCATCTGAAAATTATGACTTTACCACTGTAAATTTACTGATGAAAGAAGGTTTAAAACCCAATGTCAAAGATACAAACGGTCTGTTACCAATTCATTACGCGTGTAAATGTGGTCATTTAGAAACAATTAAACTATTGTTAATTAAAGGTTCAGATGTCAACGTCCCCGATAAAGAGGGTCTGTTACCAATACATTACGCGTGTAAAAGTTGTCAATTTGAAACAGTTGAACTCTTGGTAAATAAAGCTTCAGATGTCAACGTCTCCGATAAAGAGGGTGAGTTACCAATTCATTACGCGAGTAAAAGTGGTCATTTTGAAACAGTTGAACTATTGGTACATAAAGGTTCAGATGTCAACGTCCCCGATAAAAAGGGTATGTTACCAATTCATTACGCGTGTAAAAGTGGTCGATTTGAAACAGTTGAACTATTGGTAAATAAAGGTTCAGATGTCAACGTCCCTGATAAAGAGGGTGTGTTACCAATTCATTACGCGTGTAAAAGTGGTCAATTTAAAACAGTCCAACTATTGGTAAATAAAGGTTCAGATGTCAACCTCCCCGATGAAGAGGGTGTGTTACCAATTCATTACGCGTGTAAAAGTGGTCATTTCGAAACAGTTGAACTGTTGGTAAATAAAGGTTCAGATGTCAACGTCCCCGATCAAGAGGGTATGTTACCAATTCATTATGCTTCTGCTAATTATTCATGTGGACATTTGATTGTACAATTTTTAATAGAAAGAGGTGTTGAGTTAAATTCTGTAGATTCAAATGGTATGTTACCAATTCATTACGCTTGCAAAAGCGGCTCACCTGAAACGATAAAGCTCTTATACGAAAAAGGATCACGAATAGATATGAAAGATAATTTTTGTAACTCGCCAATATCTTACGCTTATCAAAGAGGACTGATGCATATTGTAGATTTTTTAGTTAACTAGGTAATAGTTATTTGTTTCATTAGTACACAAAAGTCTTTTTAGTGCAAGCAAAAAAAATTACAAATTCCAAAATAGTCTTTTTGATACTTATGTTTGTTTTTCAAAATTATTAAAAAGAAAATACTTAAATTTTCAAAGAGCAAAAACAGAAATAATTAGCCATAAGTTATGCATTTATATTTTATATTAATTTTTATTTCGCCTTCTCAAAAAAATTGCAACAGAATGCTAAAATACTTATATTATCAAATAAATTATTAATATTTTTCTTCAAATCTGTTTCATTTTGATGGAGTACTCTCATTTAGGACAGATTAAAAGTAAAACAGAGTCAGAAATTATATAATAGGTAAGTTTAGTTCTTTTTTTAATATTTTGTCCTAAGCTTTTTTTATTATAGCCAAAAATAATCTTTGTCTGATGGTGTGAGCTGCAGAGAAATTTTCACTCTTTGTTAAAAATTTTGGATCTTGAATCTTTTCAAAATGCAGGCAGCCTTTTGGAACGGTGAGTAGATAAAGTTTACCAACATTTATACCTACCCTCAAGAAAATCCACTCCTTTATTCACCACCAATTTCGACAAATGAATATAATTTCTACGTCTAATACTAAACATAAAGAATAATTTAAGATTTATTTTTAAAAATGTGCAAAATAAAGCAGCGCCGCAAAAATTATGTTACAACACAAATTTCTGCAAATGTACACTCACAAGCCGTTTACCCTTTTTTTAACACAGAATTGCATTAGTAAAGTTCATATATATCATATGTGCAGCAAACTCGTGTTATGTTTTTTAGAATTACAATTTAAAATGAAACAACTTTATCAATTGTCATCATTATTTAACTAATTCATTCAAATTTGTTGGCAGTAGGATATCACAGTTTAATTCAATCATTAAACTATTAAAAGTACAAAATTTAATTATATGTTTGCTTCTAGATTTTTAAGTCCAGTCTACGTTAACAAGTTTTTATGGTAAACAGACGACAACAATGAGAACAACTTTATGGTCGATGACTACTCTCAAGAACCGAATTTATCTTCTATATTTTGTGATATTATTGTAAAAGTTGAACAAATTATTTGTAAACTTTTAAGATGAAAAGATGGGTGGTTTTTGTAGCTGAAATACGCATATGCAATGTTCAATTGTATGTATTTTAGCTTTTCCACCCCAACAAAGCATTTTGTAGAACTCTTGAAAAAAAGATATTACAAAACAAATAAAATGCTTAATCTCCAAACATAGTTTAATTTACATAAAAACGCCACAATATTTATAAAAATTCTCTTTTCTTGCCGACATTTGATAAAACACTATCTTTAGGAAGAAATAGTCGAAATATTCTTGTTTTTTTTTGAGTTTTCGAATCTTCTAAAATGTTTTGTAATTATCTGCACTCTTTGTTTTCCTGAAGGAATTTTTATGAATTTATTTTAACCGTAATTAACGTCACCCTACGTTTTCGCGTGGCTAACGTCGGATAAAGAGTCGCGTTGAAAACAAAAAAATTCAAATTTGCACTTACCCTACGTTATCTCAAAGCTGTAGTTTTATTTACAGGGGTAGCTAATTACCTCTTTTTGAAAGTTACTAGTAATTCACGGTCAACATAATGGCATCCAGTTATCGGTTCTAACAAAGGAGCGTCACACACCAGAGGAGTGGGTTTACCCATTACGACCATTATTTTTAGCAGACATTCTTTATTCACACACAAAAAATTGCACAGGGCCCAACCAATTTAATAAAAAAAAACTGTAAGTAAACGACAATGGTGGCCAATAAGAGTGGTGGATGTTTATTTACCTTAGGTACCAGAAAAAAAGTTTTATTATTATTATTATTATTATTTTTTTTTCTTTATGTTACGCAACGAGAAAATAAAACAAAGAATTTACGAAACTGAACTTTCCTAATTTCCCCTAAAGTTTTTGGACATTCTGATGCGCTTTGTTTGCTAGACTGGGAGATGACAATTTCGCACTTATACCATAACTGAGAACATGTTCGCCGCGGAGTTTGGTCTAAGTTTAATAGGTTAACGGGTTGGTTTTAAATCGCGGTTTTTATTTTACGCTCTAGCCAGCCGGTTCAAAGCTAGATCTAAGTGTGGCCAAGGAAGCCACAATTCGCGGGCAAAGTCTAGAAACAACTCGTAGCAAAATAGACCAATTTGACACAAACGCGCTTAGAATATTTTGCTAGTTGCAAACAATGACCAGTGGATTACAGGTAACTGAGGGTTAAAATCCTCTTCATTTCTTGAATCTTCAATCCCTCGGCGAAAAAAAAGAACACAAAACGAGGACGAGGATTACTCTGCGATTGCATATCAAAAGGTGGAGAAAATTATCGCGAGTTCGGCTGCTGATAAACCTGTGTTTATCAAAGTAAATTTTGCAATAATTAGAAATCGTGACGTTCTCACGTCCATCTAAAATTTGATACCGTACCCTGCCATATGTCACTTCACACTTGGCATTTTAGCAAACTCGACCTGCCACGCTAATGCAGCTTATTGAATTTTGTCACAAATTTACGATTTCCAGATCCCACAAAGTCCACCGAAAATATCGTCTGTACATCCAGCCAAATATTTAATCAAGACGGGGTTGCATCCTATTAACTGCAATTACTGTCTTAAGAGATATGGTCTAACGTTATTATACTGCCAAAGTGTTTTAACTGCAGAGCCCTAATCTTTCAATTTTTTTTTTGAAAACAATGAAACGCGCGTTTTAGTGAGCTCAAAGATCTTAATTCACCCCTTTCTTACCTGAAAGTTAACTTTAACAATTTCCTATTAATCTGTTGTTAACTCGCTCCAAAGTCTTTACAATTTTAACAACGTTTATAGAATTTAATTTGCATTAAATGTTTTTAATTCTTAAGGTCCCGCGTTCATTACTAAAAAGGGCCACTTTACAGACAGCCTGCAAGGTCTAGACGCCCACCGATTACCGACGGTTTTGGCTAATGAGTGATTTGTAGTATTGCTAGAACTTTAAAACACATGTGATTCCTAAAATTTTCTACCGACGCCGCCTTGGCGACAATTTTCTCACACTGACCAGATGGCCTACATAAATTTTATTCGACACGTACAATTTCCGTGACGCAAAACCCGAAATTATTTTTGTATTTTTTTTTTTTTGTAACATGCACTTAATAATTCTTTTATTTGGCGCTCACCACAAAATGATATTAAGCTTACTATGTTTTTCTTTGAAAACTCATAAATGTTCGATTAATGTCGAAAGGAGTCGTTGGACAAGTCAAATCCCTTTGATTCGTGATGTTGTGGGATTGGAAAACAAATTTTGATTTTATGAGTTTTGAGTAAATCATCAACTACTTTATTTCTAAGTTCTGTTCCGTAATCAGAGATAATTTGTTTAGAAACACCGCAAAAAAAAGAAATGCAGGAGTTGTTGGCATGATGAAATAGTTATACCAAGCTTGTTCAAATTTTGAGAATTTGTCTAGAAATGTTAAAAATTTCTGACCTCTTAAAATAAAATCTTTATGTATTATTTCGAACGGTTTGAAACAAGTTTCAGTCTAAATTAAAGGATGATTAGGAGGATTTCGATAATATTTTGCTCTTTGGCAAATTTTCCAGTTGTTTTCAACTTTCAACTTTGACCAACTTTTCGGTCGACATGCGTTTTATACGAAGATTTTTTGACAGTTAATTGGTGAAGTTTATTATTTATAATTTCGTCTAAAATTTGAACGTCATAAAACGTATCAGGTTCGTTAATGCTGTGTGCTATTTGAGATTTATCGAAATTTTGATTTGAATTGTCTAATTGTCCAGAAGTTGATGGTTGAACTTCGTCAAATCTTCTTAAAATTTGTTCAACGTTATCTTGATCCAGTATTGTACTATTAGAGTCAAAATCTTGTTCTAAAAATTTTTCGACATCGCCATTTAGATTTCCGGGGTTGTTCATTACCAACTTTGTTTCTATCGCGTTAATTTGGATACGTGAGAGTGCGTCTGTATTAGAAATGCGTTTTCCTTTTTTGTGAATTATGGTGTAGTCAAACTCTTCTAATCTAGGCCTCCATCTCATTAATTTTAAGTTAGATTTTTTTCAAATTAAATAGCAAAATTAGAGGCTTATCATCTGTATATATAGTAAACTTCCGCCTGAAAAATTATGGTGGAAATTACTTACATGCCCACACGATTGCTAAGAGTTCTTTTTCTATGGTGGAATATTGTTGTTCAATATCATTTAACGTGTGTGAGGCATATGCGATTGGTCGATCATTTGGTGGAGTTCCTTGTGAAACAATTGCATTTAAAGCGACGTTAGAAACATCAGTGGTCAAAACAAAAGATTCAGAAAAATCAGGGTACCTTAAAATGAGTGCATTAATTAAAAGTTGTTGCCGATTCTTTTGACTCTGGTTAGAGTCTGCTTTTTCAAATGCTATTATTTGTCTGAAATAAAATATTTTTAAAATAAACACTTCTTTCTTTCATGTATCACGCCACATTGACTCGCTCTGTATATGGATGTGGCGTTTAGATAAGCTACGTGACAATAAAAGAGTGTGCCAAAAGACAATTTCAGAGTTGAGAAATTCAATTTTAGTTTAAGATCCTAATTAAATTTCGCAAATTCAAAATTTATTCGAATAATACGATAAATAAAGACAAGATTTGATTATTTTGTTCGTTAAATACTTTAATTTTTTTTCTAATCTTAAATGTATCGATTAAGAAGTTTGCACAAATCTTAGTAAATCAATATAAATGTGTAAATTTATTTTTTTATGTCAGTGAGATTAAATTTGTATAGGCTTGTCTACCGGAAAATTTCTATCTGCATTAATGTTATCAGAGATATTAAAAATAAATAGGGAAAATAAATAAAAAAAAAATTGATTCATTTCATGACTTACAAAATGCAAACATTGCCCCGATAACCAAAGCGGAAACCACTTTGTTACTATAAAAATTACTTTTTATTTTGATGTCTTTACAAAGTCGGAGTATAACAAGGCTCCGTTCTATTTCCCGTCCTGTACACCTTCACTACTTGTCACAAATGAAACTAATTTTGATAACATACGAAATTTTGAGAAAATTGTTGACATTTAAATCAAGTGAAATAAATATATAATATCTGTCACTTTCCGCCAAATGAAATTGCAAAATTAGCGTTCTAAGATTAATTCAAAAAATTTTTAGGAATACGGCAAATTACAGAAATGCTGAAATCCTTCAATGTGTAGCTAACCGAAAAAAGTAAAACATTTTTTCTAAATATACCAAATTTACTACCAACAAAGATGCTCTGTTTGAATTATGAGAAAAAATATATTTATAGATATTTCTTATCTTTATCAAATTTGTAGTGATGGTAGAATTTGATTTTCTGTTTTTATATTTATATTCAAACACACCTTAAACTAATAAAATTGTGTCAAGTTTGAGTATTTGAGTTTTCAGTATGCACATTCTTCGCAATCGTTGGTAATTCTTGATTTTAGTCGGACAAAAGATTAACTGTGCTGTAGTTTTAGAGTGCGTTTTTTGTGTGGAAAAAGTCGAAATTTAAGTTCATAAATAAGTCTTAGTGTGATATCAACAGGCCGTTGTGACGCTGAAGGTATTTATCAACACGATTTTTTAAGCTTTTATATCAAGATCAGCTGATAAAGTAATGAGCTTCAAAATAAACATTACGTAATAAATATTTTTTTTTGCAACGGATATCCTAGGATTAATCTTAAAATTTTACTTAAAAATAAATAAATTGTGTTCTTAAACGTATTACATTCACCGATGAAACGGAATTTTAGAAGAAAATTGTTTCTTATAAACTACCAAACGATCCAAAAGACTTTCTACCAAGTGAGTTATGAGAGTAAACACGTATGTTTTCTTAATACACCATAAATAAAAAATGTCCCACTAAAAAAGTTTAAAGTGACAACATATTTACAAAATCAATTATTGAGACACTTTTTTAGTTCTATGACCCACTTTATGATATTACATTAAGATAAATAGTGATATAAAAATCGTTTATAAAGAGAATTTAGTACACATGGTGGTTGCTTGCTCGTTGTTTGAAAAAACGTGATAGCAACCACTATGTATTCCCATTTGCATTTTTTTAAGTGAAAATACAAATAAAATTTAGAAGTTTAAACCAATGTTCTGTTCTCCCTGCTGTGACCACAAAATAGCATAGATATTTTTTTATGATATGGGATTATAGCACTCATGAAATTATCACTCATGCGCTCAGCTTTCGTTGGCACCATAATCACTTCCATTATAAAACAATATCATAATATACTATTATTTATTACAGAAGTATGTAGTTGGATAATTTATATAAAGCTTATTTTGGTAAATATGTTCTTAAAAAAAATAAACATATAACGCGACAAATCTACTCTAAGAACACATTATCTTGACAGTACCAGAAAAAAGATTAGAAGCAGTTTATCGGGCCGTTTTCATTAAGGTTAACGTTGACAACAGACATAAGAAGTTCATGTGTTATTTCCATTAGTAAGGAATATTTTGTTTTGTAAAACATCGGTTTATGTTTTAACATTTAACATAATTCAACATTTAACATGTTAAATACAATTTACAAATAATTTCATAAACTGTTTTTTTTAGGGATTTGTTATAGCAGAAGATCTCTTATTACAGCCCAATACAAGCGTCGAAGTACCAGTACCACAGCTTAAGCTTGTAAGTCCCAGATCGAATCGACTCTTAGCAAAATCAAACATGGCGTCAAAAGAGGTAAAAGCATTTCTTCTACACACAAAACTTTCTCTTAGTTTATCTACGTACGTGGCTAATTTTGCGTTAAGAGATATTTGGTGGGAATGCTAAACGATGTATTTTTTTTTTAACATAATTATGATAAATATAGTCGGAGATCATTTAAGTTAAATTTGAAGTTTCATCATAACTTACACCACATAATACTTCGATTGAATTTTTTAAAATAATGTTTGATCTTTTTCTTGATTCCTTATACATATTTTATGCATTTACAATATACATATTTTGTTGTTAGTGAAAATAAACAAAACTACGCCCTAGTTTCATAAATTATTGTAATTTTTCAGCCACATTAAAAAACTAAAAGCAAATTGTGAAATTTTGTGAAATTTTATAACGCATGACGTTATTTTATGAAAATTTTAGCTGATGCTCGCGACTCACAAAAACACGCTATTAATATTTACTTTCGATCCTTGTCCGGTGTTTAGGATATTTATTTTTCAAAAACTGTCCGTGTATAATTCCTGTTTTTTTTCTTTAGCTATGTCTCGGGGTTTAAATGCGAAACTTTATAAGCCATCAGAAAAAAAATATATGAGTTTTGTGATGAGTAATTTTATGCTCTTTGATGCACTCATTTTGAATAACTAGAATAACAAACTGTAGTTTTATCAATTAGAAAAAAAATCTATGTCTTTGGACATTATTGCTCTATAATTTTCGAGTATAGAAATAGAGTTTAATAATTTAATATCACGTTAATTATACTTTATATATGTTTCTAAAAATTGTCATATTTTTTTTTAGAAATCTGTCTTGCTAAATGAATCTCCATTACCACCTAGTATAAGTGTCAAAGAACGAATAAGGCAGTTTGAATTAAAAAATAATCCAAGATGCGAGAGACCATCATGGAAAAGAAACATCACAACAAAAAAGGTAAGTAACATAGTTTTCGATAAAGAAAACCAACAGGTGCTTTTATTTTTACTTTTATCCGTCGCGCTAGATCCTCTGTTTAATACAATTTTTTACCAGAATTTTATTTTATACTTATAGTTTAGCTATTTTGTCTCATCTACATTCTATTTTTTTTTTTTTCTCACTTTTCTGTTATTTTGAGTTTGTTTTAAACTTTTTGTATATTAACATTCATTTTTTGTTTCTACAACACCAATGTTTTTGCTTATTTTTTGATTTTTATTTTATTTTTTGTTACAAAATCATTATCTGCTAATATTTTTGATCGGTTTTTTTTCAATCTTTTTAATATTGATCAATTAATTAATGTAAAATAGTAATTTCGAGCAATCAAGATAATTTGTAATCGAGTCATTATCAACTTCTAGTATTAATTAAGGTTGTCTTGAATTTTAAAATTATTTGCGACATGCGATTTTTGAAAAAAGTTAAAGAAAATCATATACAAATTAAATTACAAAAATTCGTTAGAAAAAAATACTCTTTTTTCAGGAAAATTTTTCTTAGATCCAGTTTGTGTCGTCGCTCTGATGATGGTATGGTGGCTTTGCTACCGAAACGCGCGCACTTAATAATTAGTTGTATTGTTATTAAAAAAATTTAAACCCATGGTAGTTATATGATTTATTTACGCTTTTTTGCTCATAGCATTTAAACGATTTATATTTTGGCTATACATTACTCCTTCCGTTCAAAATAAATGTTATATTTTAACATATTTAATAACTTAAGGATAAAAGACGGTTCATTCACAAATGTTGTACAAATGAACACGAAAACTATTACAAAATACTACGTATAGCTAAAAGCAAATTACGTGTTCATCAGATGTTGCCAAAAAGTATAATTTGCAATATGAAAACAATCACTGAAAATACTTAATTATCAGATTATTATATATATTTTTTTAATTTGAATATAATTAAATTTATAAATTTGTTTAACGTTTTGAAACATTGTAAATCGTAAATAAAATAAATTATTTTACTTTTTGTAAAATAGACACTAGTTTTCAAAATAATAAAATGTGCAAATAGTAGTTGTTAATAAATATTTCATAATTAGTGAAAAAGCTAACTTTTATCAAATATCGTTATAGAATTGTAGTATGACCATAGTGATCTGAAATACGTAATGTTTCCTTTTACACACGGCGTGAGAGAATAATTTATAAATTACAGAAATTTCATTACTTAAATATTATTATTAAAAAAAAAGGAATGAACAAGGTTAAAATGTTTATAAATTTAATTTTAACAAGAGCAACAAGGTACAAGATTATTTGTTCAAATTAATTTATTTTAAAAGATAATGTACCGTTGTTTTTATTTCCTATATTTAATGAACAAAGAGAATAATTATTCGAACATGAAGTAGAAGCTGATGTGACTTTATTGCTTGTCATTTGCATGTCAGTTTCAGAAGATGAGATTTCTCTTGAAACATTATTTCTTGGATCTTGTTGGCTATTTCCAGTTTATTAGTAACAGAATCCTCAATATAGTCCTCGACTGTAGTAGATGATTTCCAACCACCCAATCTCTACAAACTTAAAAGATCACCTCCACAGTTTACCAGTAAAGTCGCGCAGACTGTGGCCAGTAAAGCGCCCCCCTTCTGCTAAATCCTAACTATGATACAATTTGTGTAGAAATTTTTAACAAGGTGTTGTTGCCCACGAGCTGTTTTGTACACCTTCCTGCGAATATTAAAATATATATAAATATATAGCACCCATTCTTTATAAAACTTTACCCCTTTGGGACATAAATAAATATTATATTCCATTTTACTAACAAATTAGACGCCAATTTGCAACCAGATTCAAGTGTTATCATGATAACGATAACGTTATTATATCTTTTTAATTTTGACACATTTGACGTTTCACGTTTCAATTTGATGAGCACAAATGTGTAAACAATCGGGCTTAAGTTGAAAAAAACAGTCGGACGTCTTTATAACAAATAAACTAAAATTTTTTGCTTTTACAATATGAATGATTCATAATTTGTTTATATGTATAAACTTAAAAAGTTTTAACTAGCACTCAAAGCTATTTAAAATAAATAGGTAACATATTAGAAATGCTATATAAATAAACAGACAGTAAATTCGATGATTTACAATTACGTATTTTATTTATTGATGAAAATCAAAGCACTATTCAATACGGTTACGTCATAGAAATTTTCCAGAATATTACAGATAACTTTTTTGAGATTATTAGCGATCGTATCTATTTAGTTCAAAATTAAGTGTTTGATTTGATATAATTTTATTATAAATTGTTTGGTTTACACCACGTTGAAGTTAAATGATCTAAGATCGTGCTTGTGTAACAAGTTTGTGCAAAGTGTGATAAAAGTGACCAGAAAAATACAGAAAAAAGTAAATCATAAACGAGACAGTAAATCAAGGTAAAATTTCTTATAAACTCCTATAGTTTTTATAGGCACATATCATTTTATTCATGACTTTAATAGTTATTTGTTAAAATTTATATAACTTTGTATAAGTTAAATTAAGTAATTCTTAAAAACCAAGGAAACCATTGTTTCTATCATAATGTAGTGGAAAAATGGCTCAATTTTCAAATACGTTAGTCTAAACAGTCACAAAACTTTTAAAGTGCAATGAAACTGTCTAATCAACATTTTCATAAAATTCTTCAGTTGTTAAATTCTAAAGTTTTTCTCGAATTCTTAAAGTAGCTGATTCTAAAACTAAGAAACCAAACACAATATTTCGGCAGCTCATTTTAAAAATTTGTTAGAACCTAAATCCTAACCTAAAGTAGAATATAAAATTTACAGCATTTATAAGCAACAAATTTCTTCATAATATTAAGTTTCTGTGTAATAAATTTTAAAATGCAAGCTTTTAAATTTACCTAGTAATATAGCAATATTTGACAATTTTATATCTTGGATAGAATCAATAAAAAATCACATTATAGATAGATTAGCTGATGCTCCTAACATTGTCCGCATTAATATCGAGCAATGAAGATAATTTGTAATCGAGTCATCTTTAAAACCGAAAACGTATGTCTTTTGCTATTGATACTTTGTGTAAAAATTGTAGCTCTCATAATATTATTTTTACAAGTAAAAAGAGTTTTTGCTCGTTTATTATTAAATGACGGCTTTTGTGTTTCATGACGCGCAAAAACGATTCATGTAGTAACGTTGTAACGCTATGCAGAAAAGTAGATGAAAGCATATTTCGCATGCTAAACTATTTAAAATTTGCCGCCCACATTAACAAAGTCAGAAAAGACATGACTGCTTTATTTCAAGCCCAACTTTGAGAGAATATTTTGTGTATTGCGTAATATAACTGAACTGTTGCTCAATATTAACTATTAGCCCTCAATATTATTGTCTTTGATGCACTCATTTTGGAAAATACAGAAACGAACTGTAGAGTAGGTCCTATCAGTTAGAAAAAAAATCTCTCAGGGTCTTAGGTTATAATTCTGAAGTATGAGAATGCAGTGTTGTCATTTAATATGACGTTAACTACCCTTTATATATGATTTTAACAAGTGTCATATTTATTTTTTAGAGATTTGCTCTGGCAGATGATTCTTCATTGCACCCCAATACAAAAGTTGTAAGAACCAAAACAATAGATTTTTTCGACAACAAACATCGCACCAGAAAAGGCAACATCATTTACAATAAAGAAAAGTGGCATATTAATTATTATTAGCAACACTTTCATTCAATTGTGCTTTTATACTCCGTTTTTCATTAAATACGAAAAAAATTACATATTCAACGCGTAGAAACGTAGCTGGTGAATCAATGTATTTTTGAGTTGTTACTAAGCCATCACTTCTTACTCGTCAAACAAAAAAAAAAAAGTGTTACGTCTTATAAATTTGGAGACTTTATAGTTCTCGACATTTTATGCTACGTCCTAAAGTGAGTGGTATTTCCCTTTATAAACCTTTTTTCTACACAGATCACTGGTTTGAGTCAAAATCTTGTTCTAAAAATTTTTCGACATTGTCATTTATATTTCCGGAGTTGTTCATTAGTACCATTACCGATTTTCTTTCTAACGCATTAATTTGGATACGTGAGAGTGCGTCTGCATTAGAATTGTGTTTTTCTTTTTTGTTAAGTATGGTGTAGTCAAACCTCTTCTAATCTAAGCCTCTGTCTTAATAATTTTGAGTTGGGTTTTTAATTAAAAAGCTAAATTAGAAGCTTATGATCCGTCTATATAGTAAATTTCCGTCCAAAAAGATTCTTTTTCTATGGTGGAATAACGTTGTTTGCTATCATTGTACGTACGTGAGACATATGCGATTGGCTGATCATTTGGTGGAGTGGAGTTTCTTCTAAACGAATTGCATCCAATGCTACGTTCGAAGCATCGGTGGTCAAAACTAAAGCTTCAGAAAAATCGGAGTACTTTAAAATGGGAGCATTGATTATAAGCGCCTTCAGATGAAGCTAAGGGTTTGCCGATTTTTGCAAAATTTTGAATAGTATCCTGCTAGACCTAAAAATAATTTAATTTCGAGTTGTGTTGAAGGGATAGGTAATTTTCTGATTTCTTCTGGCTTATCTGGATTTGGCATGCATGGTATCATTATTTGTGACTTTATGACCTAGGTATGCGACTTTTTTCTTCAGAAATTTAGATTTGTTTAATTGGATTTTGAAATTTGACTCGCGAAGTCTTTCAAAACTTGTTTTAAGTCTCAATGTGTTCCCGGAGGAATGTGGAAAATACAATGATGTCGTTGAGAAAAAGCAAACATGTTTCGTTTTGTAGCCCGCGCAAAATATTATTTATAACTACTGTGACTTTCCTAACTTATCGAGAATGCCAGAGATGTTAGGCAACGGGAATTTGTCATCTATGGTTCGTTAGTTAATTTTCGATAGTTGATTACTATACGTCATTTACGTTGTCCAGAAGTATCTAATTTTTTTGGAACGACACAAATAGGACTGCTCCACTGAGAATTTGAATGTTGAATTATGCCAATTTGCAAAATTTTATTGATTTGCGAATTAACTTTCTTTTTGTACATTTCAGGATATCTGTATGTTTTAGTAAAGATAAGTGTTTTGTCTGTCAGATTTCTTTTATGTTTTATTTGATTTGTGAATGTTAAAGGAGTATTTTCACAATAAAATGTTTGTGTACTGATAGCAAAGTTTTTTGATAGCTTCAATTTCTTCTTTAATATCATGCTTTTTAATATTGCAATGTGTTATGTCTTATTCACCAGTTTTTAAATTTTCAGAATATCTAGAACATTTATATTGTTTTTTAAGAATTTTAAAACTCTCAGTTTCTAACTCAACTGACTCTAATAAAACTCAACTTAATTTTATTTTGCATTGTGAGTTTTTTTAAATTTAAAAAAGTATTCGAAATTTCTAGAATTTGCTAACATCTTTTGTGCTGTTTAAAGCTTGGACGTTTTTTTATGATCGTTGTCAAAAGATTTTTACAAAAAAGAAAAAAAATTATCACAATCGTGATCGATTGTGAATGTACACGTGGTGTCCTAAAACGTCCGCCCTTGAATTTGATGATAAATAATTCTAAATTTTTGAACTAAAATTTTTGATTTTGTTTAGACTTTATTGTGTTTTTTTTTTAAATTTTTATTTTACTGCTTCATTCTTAGTACTCAAGATTAAAATTATGCTTATAATTTAATTCAAAAGTTGTAACATGATGTTAAATACAATTCACAAATGACTGCAACAACGGTAATTTTATTTTTTATTTTTAGAAATTGGTTATAGCACATGATCCCTTATTACAGCCCCATAGAAGCGTCGAGGTACCAATACCACGGCTTGAACTTCAATGTCGAAACATGGCATCAAAAGAGGTAAAAACATTTCTTCTACACACAAAACTTTGTCTTAGTTTATTTATGTGCGTGGCTGATTTTACGTTAAGAGATGTATTTGGTGGCAATGTTAAACAGTGTAAAAAATGTAACATGTTATAAATGCAGTCGGACATTATTCAAGTAAAATTTCGATTCTATAAGTTTCGTCATAGTTTACAGTACATAATATTTTGATTGAATTTTTAAAAATTATGTTTTTATACGAAAAAAGTCTTTTTTCTATTTTGCGTTTAGAATAAGGATATTCTAGCACCCAAATGACGTCATTCGAGTGTTAGAATAATTAGGTCAAGTACTAGAATAGACAGTAAAATTTACTGTATTGATGTTGGTAGCATTGAACTCGAACTGTCACCAAGGTTAAATGTCAAACTTCAAAAAACAAAGCAAATTAATAAAGAACAATAAAAAACAAGTTTAATTCAAATTATTGCCCTGCAAAGTACAATTATTATACATATTAACAATTACATGCGATGTGTCTTGTGAATTAATAGTGACACCATGTAAATTCTGATCTGATACAATATTTTGTTGAACGTTACTGCTGGCTATAACAGAAATCTTTTCGTTTGTGTTGTAATCAAGCTGTTGTTGTGAGCTGGTAAAACATCCAGGTACGGCTAAATTAGTTTGCTTAGATCCAAGTATTTGTGACACTTCAATTTTTTTATTTATGGAAGCGTCAACATAACCTTCTGCGACAGCTGAAGATTTCCAGCCTCCATCGCGTTTAATAGTTGACAAGTCACTCCCATGATTGGCTAAATGTGTAGCACTACTTCTTCGAAAACAGTGTCCCGTAAAACGTTCAGGATTTGCCAACTTGAGAAAAACTTCAATCTCTTTTGGCACTTTCTCCATAAAATTAATACCAATTGGTGAATTGAGAGTCAAAAAAAAAACGGATTAATTAAATTAATCCAATCTGGATCGGTTATTAGAAATTGTCTTGGAACATAATTTTCTGTATGCTTCAACTCGGTATTTTCTAAAGACAACGACAAAAATTTACTAATTAAAGACAAGTCGTGAGTAATTTCAAAATTTCTTACAAACTTTTTTTAACAAAGGTTCTATTACGTTACAAACTCGTTTATTCATTTATGGAGTATGGATATCTTATTAATAATTTAATAATAATTATAATATATATATATAGAGTAAAACGATTTAAACATCAAATATTTTTTTACTTTGTTTAAAAGTGAATTGGGAGAAGTTGCTTTGAGAGTAGACGAAAGAATATTATACAACTTAGTGCAGTGGTAATTAAAGCCATGTCTTGATCTTGCCAATTTTAATCGATTAATGCACACGTTTTGACCTCTAGTACTATAGTCGTGAAATGAGTTTAAGAGACTATATAGATGCATATTTTTTATAATATATTCCACACATTTAAATATAAATAAACACAGAAGAGTAAGTATATTTAAGATACCAAAATGAGCTTTACAGTCATCCCTGTAACTTAAGTTCGCTATAATTGAATTGCTTTCCTTTGTAGTTTAAACAATCTTTTAGAATGAGAGCTATGACCCCATAAAATTATGCAGTACAAAAAGTGTGAATGTATAAGTGCAAAGTAGGCAGATCTGAGTGTCGATATTGACACCACGGTGGATAAATTACGCAATAAATATAATTTTTTAGGGAAATTCTGAGCTGTTGTGTCGATATGTGCATGCCATGTAAGTCGATAGTCTAGTGTAATTCCAAGGAATTTAATGGTCTCTGCGTTATCAACATTATTTAAACCTTTCAAAGTAAAAATCAACTTGACAGTTTTGTGTTCATTTAAGTGTAGTTTGTTAGCTAATAACCACCCTTCAGCATTCTTATACCACACACGAAGTTTGTGCTCAAGGATTTCAAGATTAGTATCAGAGGTTCCGATCATTGTATCATCCGCGTACAATACACAGTCAGCTTCCGGTATACAATGTGGTAAATCATTCATATATATATATATATATATATATATCAAGAATAAAATTGGTCCCAGGATAGACCCTTGCGGGACACCGTGGTGTACCGCACATTCAGTAGACTTTGTGTCATTTACGCAAACTACTTGAGACCGCCCAGATAAATATGATTTAATTAAATGAACGCTTTTCTTGTCTAAATTATAGTAATTAAGCTTTTTTATAAGAATATCGTGCGAAACTGTATCAAATGCCTTGCTTAGGTCGAGAAATAGGGCTTTATAGTAATTTTTATTTTTGAGACTCTGAATGATTTTATTTACAAACGCGAGAACAGCATGTGTGGTAGAAGACTGCTTCCTGAAACCAAATTGGTTATTAACAAACAAATTATTTTGTTCAAAAAAGATAGATATTTGTATCATAAGTATTTTTTCAAAAACTTTTGATAAGATAGGTAGCAAGAAAATGGGACGAAAATTGCTGATGTCATTAGAGCTTCCTTTTTTATGAATAGGTATAATTCTTGAGGATTTTAAACATGTGGGAAATATGCTGGTATTAAAGCAATAATTTATCAATTTTGTTAAGGGTGAGATTATAATATTTTTAGCACATTTTATGATCTCTAAGTTTATACCGTAAATATCCTTGCTCCTGGAGTTGCTCAATGCATCTATACAGCCCCGAACTTCAATAAAAGTAACTTCACGGAACGAGAATGGTACCACCGTGTCGTTATTGGTAGTGTTTATAAAACAAGTAGGATCCAAAGAATCCTGAGGCAAAGTATTTATTAGATTTTGAGCAATTTGAGCAAAGTATTTGTTTATATCGTTCAAACTCAATTGAGGGACGATTTGCGGAGGCTTAGATCTATGTTGATTAATGACATTCCACATAGATTTTGATTTGTTACCTGACAATTTTATATACTTATCATTTGCTTTAGTCTTTGCAGACTTTATGGTACATTTATAGTCACGTTTTCATTTAACAAGGAGTTTCTTTAATTCCAAAGTTTTGTTCTGCCTGTAAGCATCCCCAACAAATTTAAGAGTTTCTCTCATTGTAGCTATGTCATCATTAAACCACACATTGGAGCGAACTTTGAAATTATTACATTTTAATAATCTTTTTGGAAAAGCGTTATTAAAATTGTAAAGTATATTATTAATAAACATGGAAAATTTACTATCTGGATCAATATCTGAATAGACAAATTCCCAGTTGACTTCGTTCATTAATCGATAAAATAATAGTTTTCCTTGTTTTGTGATAGGGCGTATAACTTTACATTTAATTTCAGAGTTTGTACTTTTTCTATTGATATTACTAGGAGTAAATTCAACACATATCCCTACATGGTCAGAAATTAGTAAATCTAACTCCTTAACTTCTAATTTGTTCTCGCGTACATTACTAAATACATTATCTATTGTATTGTTACCTCTAGTTGGAAAACTTACATGCGGACGTAAATTGTAACTCACAAACAGGTCTAGTAATGTATCAACTTTAGTTTCTCGTTCATTAAAGTGGATATTAAAATCTCCCCCTACTATTATGCTAAACCTATTACATTTTAGTTTATCTAACATCTTGTTTAAGGTTTCAATGAAAACATCAAAGTTGCCTAAGGGTGAACGATAAACTACAATTATATACAATTTATAATCGGCAACATATATACCTGCGAGCTCACATTCCTGTTCTGAGGAAAGCTCACTTATCCATTTCAACTCTTCAAATGTATACTCCGTTTTAAGTAGTTGCAGAACACCTTCATGTATTCTCGTAGAACGCGCATAAAAAGATGAAGTCACATAGTCCCTTAAATGATTGAGTTTACATTCATCTTTCCACAGCCAATGTTCAACAAGACAAATCAAGCTTAAATTAAAGTTATGTATCTGAGCTTCCAATAGCGCACTTTTATTTTTTAGACACTGGATGTTAAGAAATAGGATCGAAAAAGAAGAATCGACGTCATCAGTATTTAATTGCTATAAGTCGTATTGAGTAACTTTTTAATATTTCAACACTTGCTGCTGCCATATGGAACACTCTCGATCAAAACTTGAATGCTCAGTGTTCAAATCAAGGTTATCACGACTATTAATACTACTGCAAACGAGACAGATTGGCGCACTATTACACTGATTACCTTCATGGGGATCATGACCACATTTGATACACTTTTTTTCTTGTTTGCAGTCAGCTTTCACATGATCGTATCCTTCACATCCGAAACACCTTCTAATATTGAAATATTCAAATACTCTACAGCTGTCAAGACCTATCAATAAGTGATTAAGCTTCATGATTTCTCCAAATGTCGTGCCATCAATTTCAACAATGGCCATATATTTCTTTACCATCCTTTTACATGTCAGAAGCTTAAATGAACGGAATCCATTTTTTAGTGCGGAATTCTGAATCATCAAACGTGACTTGAGCTCTTCTTCACCCATTTCTTCACTCATACCAATTATCTTGATTTTTGGATATTGCTGCTTTTTCGCTTCAATTCTATAATGGCTCCCAAGTGCACCCTTTGCTAATTCCTCCAGTTTGGCTGCATTATCATGACTGTCACACTCAATGATAGCACCGCCATTGCGTGTCTTCTTTACTTTCGTGATTCCTATTTTCTCTTGATTCAGAGATATACTTTGTCGTTAACAATCAAGAGTTTGTTTAAACTCGCCCTCTTCATTTGGAATGATTACAATACCTTCCTTTTTCCTGGTGACGATTTCACTGAAAGTTGGCTTCTTCAAGGCTTTATCCACAGGTTGTTCCTCAAACTTAGATTTAAGATTTAAATTGTTCGCCGATACAAGAGAGTTTATTTTAAGTGTCATTTTCGTGTTTACTTTATTCATAAGTTGATTCCAATAATCAATCAGCTCATCTTTAATGTTATCAATCGTCGTTTTTGTGGGCGGTTCCGAACTTATCTGGTTTGTTTTTGCAGCTTTGCACTTTGATAACTCTTCACGCAATACCGCAATATCATCCTTCAAGACTTGTATTTTATTACATAATGTTGCTATTGTATCCTGATCCTTGTTATCACTACTTCCTATATCAACCATTTTATCCAATTTTTCGTTCTGGACATGTCGACCACAAACCATTTCTTCTTCTGATAAAATCGTGAACTGCTGTGTTTTCTTCGATATGGAGAAGCAGCTTCTATGATAGGTATCTCCACATTTAATACACACAATTTCAGATTCCGGATTATACACTTTACTTTTGTATTTACACTTTTTATAACACCACTCATCGAAAGGCTTCATTTCACGTGTTCGCTCAGTTGCCGCCATATTGCCATATTAGATTTTTATAAAAAAAAAATTAAAATTCAGTCATTCTTACTATTTATATGAAATCATGAAACTAAATGTTTTTGTTATTAGATGAGTATAGCTCGAAACTGAACGAAAGACTTGAAAAAAAAATTTGAATTTTTAGCAAAATTCTATGCAAAAAAGGTATAGTTATTCGTAAAATCTACATCACGTTTTGTCTTGTAAAATAATTTGTGATAAAAAAAAACTACCTTAAAAAAGTGTAAAGAAAATCAATAAGGTCGATGTATTAGTTTTTGAAAAAGTGTGTTTACCGACTTGGAAGTAGAATTTTGAAACAAACGCGATTAATTGATTAATTTTTTCGTTTATTAAGCCTAATGGGAGGAGATTTCAAAAACTCTCTCTCCTAGAGTTTGACTCCGAATGATTTGAAACTTTGGAAAAATATTCTTGACCCATGTTTGCATAATTGCTATGTTTAATTAATTTTGATTTATTTAGTATTTAAAAATCGTATTTATGTCATTTCATAACCGATTCAACTAGCTATATTTTAAAAATTAGTTACATTAGAAGCATAAAAAGGTTCATTTTCATCTTCTACAGAAATTTAGGGTTTTAATAGAGTTTATCGGTGACTTACGACACACCTGCACATACCTAGATTGAAGATTTTAACATTAACGTGATAGATTATTATTCTGCAGAAAAATATTCACAAGGATCTTTTTAATCGTAGTTGGTAAATTATGAATGTGTGAATTATGTATGGATATATAAATATTTTTTTATTGTTTTTGAAATATGCACTTCATGATTAAACGGATTAAAATAAATTAATGTTATTACACTTTCCGAGGTCCTTCAACAGCCCATATAAATTCATTACTTTCTACAAGTTTTTCATTTGACGCTGAAAGAATAAGTACATTATGTTTAAAAAAGAGTAAAAAACAAATAGTCTTTGCTAACTTTGCAATTGTGAGCGGTAAATGTGAAATAGTTGCAGATCTGAAACATGCCCACTGTCTTTTTTTCTGCATACCGTTACCAAGTTACTTTATAGATAATTTTTGATCGATATTTAAAAATAAACGAGCAAATAATGCAATTGGTATAAATATTATGATTAGGTAGCAATAAAATAATTAACAAATTTTATCATACACACTACCTACAACTATGCAACTACGTACAAAACATTTTTAAAAATAGATAAAATATTTGACAATTACATATATTTAATTGTTTATAATGTTAACAATAGTAAAAATAAAGATCAGCGTATTATTATTTCATACGTTATAAAATCCAAGAAACAAAATACAAAACAATTTATTGTATACCATTCCTGCTTTTTCAATTTGGTTAAAGAATGACCAAAATTATTTATTCATCAACTTTTTCGGATATGATTTCTTTTATAACAAAGACCCTTTAGCAAATGTTTCTCATATAAAAATTGATGGGACTCATATCTAATTGTCATCTAATTTCATCTAATTTCATTTAAAAAATAATGTTACATCTTTTTTATTTATGTTCAGTTTTTCATCCTTTTAATCTTTCAGGGGCAAACATATAAAAGTCTTTTCTTAACAGATTTCTATAGCTTATATAATACCTACCTTACAAATTCAATCTAACTATTCATATTCTTTGGTTCTTAGATGTAATTTTTTAAACGCGCTTTTTTTATTTGAGCAATAAAAATGTAAAATTAAACTAAATTTGAAAACTTTCTGAGTATCCCAAAAATTTAGAAACCTTTAATCTTGTCAACCACTGAATAATGCTATTTAATATTGTAATAATTTATGTCTTATTTACCAATTTTTAAATTTTTAGAATATCTAGAACATTTATATTGTTTTCTAAGCGTTTTAAAACTTTTAGCTTATGATAGCTTACATTACACTTTTCAATACAAGTAGTAAACTTCCAATTTTGTTTTATTTTATATTGTAATTTTTTTCAAATTTAAGAAAGTATTCAAAATTTCTAGAAACCTTTTATTCTGTTTAAAGCTTGTGTTTTTTTTATTATGCGATTTTATGATCGTTGTCAAAATATTTTTCCAAAAACGAAAAGAATTTATCATGATCGTGATCGATTAAAATTTTAGATTTTGTTTAGATTTCATTGTTTTTTTTTTTTAATTTTATTTTACTGCTTCACTCTTAGTACCTACTTAAGATTAAAATTATGCATATAACTTAATTTAAAATTCCTAAATTAATAAATTTAATTTTTAATTTTATTTAAATTAAGATTTTTTAAAGAATCAAAATTTCTTAAAAGTTTCGAATAAAACTTTAAATGCGTCTTTATTTTTAAGCCATTTTGAGTATTTTAAGATAATTTAATCATCAATTAAAAGAATGGTAAATAAAGGAAAAGTTAAAAATTAAGTTGAGTTACTTTTCAAAACAATGTCAAATTGCTAATAGTTTGTCTATAAATTAAGAAAACTTGGAATTCAGAAAATATAAAAAATATCTCATAGGTAATATGCTACAGTCGATATCTTTTGATAAACGATTTCCACATCACCCAAGATACCTACTACAACAAATAGCATTAATAAGCTAATTTTACATGTTTTATTACGTACAACATTGGCCGCTGGTTTCGATTTATAGAAATAATGTTTAATAATACCCCTTGGAAATTTTATGGCGTAATTCGTATCTGATTGATCAAAACTGAAAAATTTCAATGTCCTGCCATAATAAAATGTATTTTAACATTATTCCGTTTAGCTTATATTTATAATATATTTATATGTTATTAAAAATAATAAGATCTTAAAAATGGAAAACGTTTCTTGAGTAATAAAAAGTGGTATCACAAAAGACATTAGATAAATATTGAAAACGTTAGAATTTTTTTATATTAATTAAAATCTTGACTTTAGTGAAAAAATTGATGATGATCTTTTAAAAATGTTACATAAGCCACTTACTATTGGAAACATAAAAGAAAATCTACCGCCTTGTCACAAAGAAAGAAAAATTACAAAGGTTTTAATAGATATCGCGTATCTAAAGGAAATGAGTAAAGATACAGTAACAATCATATCTGAGGTAGAAAACGAAAAGTGGTTGAGAAAAATACTTCCAGGTACGTCGAACCGAGAAAACTGCAACATTTTCTACAGCAAGAAGAAAATTTCGGAAAAAACATTTAACGAAATTTGTACCAAAAATTCGTTACAACCAAAGTGGTATCACAAAAGATATTAGTTAAATATTGAAAACGTTAGAAATTTTTTTATATTAATTAAAATCTTGACTTTAGTGTTAAATGTTATTATTATCCAAAATTTATCAGTTAATTTAGGCAACTATGAATATAAAATGTAATGTGAATTCAGTCACTAGTAAGGAAAAAAACTTCTATTATTCCACTAATAAAACTTAACAGTACTTAATGTACTTATACCGAGTGGAATATGAAAAACCTTGTAAAATATGATAAAACTGTTATGTCAATTTGAAATTAATTTCAGTGCCAGGCCATTATAGAACAAAAAATCATCGAAGAAAACGCACCTTATAATGATCAACATGTCCAACAACGAGCTTTAGATGAAATGAATACTTCTGTGGAAAAAGTAAGCAAAAATAGTTTTATTTTTAACATTTTCTTTTAATTTTATTTTTCTTTTTGATAGAAAGAAGAGAATTTAGATAAATGTGTTGAGGTCCATCAAAATTCGAGTTTGACATCTAATAATGAAAAAGTGAGTTGAGTGGTAATATATTTTTTTAAAAAAAATTAATAAATTAGACTTTCTGTCTTTTCATTAACAATTTTTAACACATATCTTTCAATTAAATAGGATATTTCCAAAAAAGCAGCTACTCTTGATTCTACTGTAAGCGATGAGGGAGTTGTTCACCACAAAATTGAAGACAAAATTTGCATTTTTGATGTAAGTAGTATAAATAAATAAAAACAGAAACACTGTTATCAATAATTTTTGTTTTTTTTGTTATCAGGAAAGTGTTGACAGTTCCAAAATTCTTGAAAATCCACCAGCAAAATCGACAAACAATGTTAGTGAAAAAGTAAGTAACCAAATATTTGTAGCCCAGAATATTTCTTGTGCTATTAAATAAATAATTTATTTATCAGTTGTCACGCATATTTACAACTCGTATCCAGACTGTTGGTTTACAATTATTACAATTGTATAAAAAATGCGATTTTTCTAAGGCCAAATTCAATTTTTTTTTAAATATTTTCAACTATGTAAAGCTTACGTTACAAATTCTGTTCGCACAATATTAACCAAACGAAAAATTAAGCATCATAATACCTATATGTTGATTAGTTGGGATGAATCTGTTTTGTCAAAACTTTTTATTTCAGCCAAGACTGTCAAATTTTTTTTTGTTTGATTCTTTAGTCTTAGGTATATCTTTTTTTGTCTATTTTTTTGCAATAATTGCACTTAAATTGCCAAAAATTAGTTCTACTATGAAGCACACAATATTAAAAAAAAAGTTTATTGCTGAGAGGCTTTTTTCAATTTTTTTTTTTTTAATAGTGCACATGTTATGTTACTAAGCGACATGTGCCAAGTATTTTAAAAAAGTACGCATTACCAATAATTTAGAAAACTTATAATGTACCTAAGATTTAATGCAAAAAATTTGATGACGAAATTGCATTTAAAGGATATTTGAGATGTGTTTTCGTTACAATAACCACACAATTTCACACATTGGAAAAATTGTACATAATAAATTATTTCACTGTCATTTGTAATATTTTTCACTGGCGAGAACATCAACTATATTATGTTTTAGGATACTAAATTGAACTTTGTATCTAACATTTTTTTTACTTGTTAACCTACACACAAGAAATTTTCAAAAAATTGCCGAAAAAATGTGTTGTTTTGTAAACACCGAGTCTTTTAATATTTTCTTATTCAACAGAGAGAAGAAAATAAAGTGAATGACGAAACCGAAGTGGTCCAGAAATCAAATTTGACAACCGACGATGTAAACGTAACAAAAGTGAGTATAATTGCTCATATAAATAAATAATAAAACAAAGCAAATCTAAAACGAATAGGGCAAAAATGAGAGTTCAGCTACTGATGATTGTGTACTTCGTCAACCATCCGTGGAAGAAAAGGATGCAAATCAAATCCATGGATATACGAAAAAAGTAAGTACTAAAAGTTTGATATCAGATACTTATTTGTCTTAGGAGGTTAATTGGTTTCGAAGGTTAAAAAAATCACATATTTTCTCTTTTTTTTAATATAATAAAAGAATTATTTTATTGAAACTTTTAGGTGTAACAAAAAACAAAATTTAAAAAATATTTTATTAATTTTTATTAAAAAAATTGAAAATTCAGTCTCTTACTATTTATATGAAATCATGAAACTAAATATTTTTGTTATTAGATGAGTATAGCTCGTAACTGAACTAAAGAGAAAAAAAAATGATTTTTTACAAAATTTTATGCAAAAAAATACAATTTTTAAAAAAATCTACATCACGTTTTGTCTTGTAAAACAAGTTGTGATCAAAGAAAAAACCCTTCGTTCAATCACTATCTAAAAGAAAATAAAAAGAATTCAATAAGATCGATGTATTAGTTTTTCAAAAATCGTGTTTACTGATTTAGAAGTTGATTTTTAAGACAAACGCGATTAATTGATTCATTAATTCTTTTATTAAGCCTAATGACAATGAGAAGATATTTCAAAGGCTAGCTCTCTTAGAATTTTACACCGATTGACTTCAAACTTTGTAAAAATATTCTTGACTCGTGTTGCACTATGAGTTGAATTTTCCAAACTCATGCAAACTTTAAACTAGACAAAAAAATACCCACATTACCAATAATCAAATAAATTTTAATTTTATTTTTTTAATCTTCTTCAATACGATCTCGTGTCAAATATATGTATGTCGTAATGTGAGTTATCCTTAAGATATACCCATGTCGCGAAATTGCCGTACTTTAAAAGTATTCCTATATCATTGTATGTATGCTTATTAATTTTTATTTATTAAAAATTGCATTTATGCTATGTCACGACCGATTCAACTAGCTATATCACTAACTATATTAACATATTATAAATCCAATCGGACATTACTTAAGAGAAATTTGGGTTTTATAAGTTTCGTCGTCATAATTTACAAAACATAATATTTTGATTAAATTTTTAAAAATTATGTTTTTATGCAAAAAAAAAGACTAATTTTGATAAAATATCGCAAGATTATCAGTTACTCTTTTTTTTCTTAAAAAGCAATTTATTTTTACTTCCAAAACATACAGCAAACTATTTTATCATTTTATGAAATTGTCTAGCGTATGGAAGTTTATTTATATTTTATGAGCATATGGATATACTATCCAGATGTGTTTATTACAACCAATACGTGGGTGTCTTATTAGCACTATTTTTCCATGTTTTCTCATTTATTATTTTAAAATTATTATACAACGAAATTCTAAATTTTTTGTAATTTTTATTAAGTTTAAAAAAACTATATATAGTTTTTAAGATTTTAAATATTAATACAATCAATTTACAAGATTATTTGGCTTTTAAAATTTTTTAATTGTACTTTTTGGCAGATTTTTAGGTCTCTGAATGCTTCAACTTGGTATTTTCTAAAAACAAAGACAAAAATTTACCAACTCTAGACAAGTCATGAGTAATTTCAAAATTCTTTTACAAATTCATTTATTTATTTATGAAGAACTGTACATTTTATTATTTTTTTGAAATGCAATGTTTATTATTTACAACCCCATATGATTCCATTATATACCTTCATATATTTTTCATATTTTTCATATTATAACTTAGTGTAATCTTAATAATTAAATTTGTATTATCAGAACTCACAATCAGAATTGCTTTGCCAAAAATTGCATTAGTGCGTCTTGATGCCAATAATTTTCTTTTATTAGCTGTTGCTTTTATTGTAATTAAATTCAAAATTTAATCCATGCATGCCAATTTAATTTTAAAAAATAAAAATACATATAATTTGTCATAATAACCGTGACTGTTATAAGCAATTTTTCCGTCAATCTGACAGTTTTAATATATGTAACGCAATAACAAGTAGGTATTATAAAAATAAATGGGTTTACATAATTCCTGCACTTACAATACAGTAGGAAATTTGTATTTAATATTTAGCCAATTAATGTCAAGTGCAGTTTTATTTATCTTCTTACGATATTATTATTTCAAAACATGATAACTATGATATTGCAAAAACTGAACACAGTTGATATTGCTAGGTTTCACAAAATTGTTTTGTAAATTTTCTTGTTCTGCAATTTCTTCAGATTTTTAAAGTTGAGAAACTGATTGTTCAAAAGGCAAAGGCAACAAACCTTAATTCAGAACCTAATGTTGATTTGAAAAGCTGTTGAGAAATTTCGATTTTTTGCTCGATATATTGCTCAGTAACAGCTGACAATTTTCAACCTCCAAACTTTTTTAATGTGAGCAGGTCCGTTCTATCTTTTACCAAACGACGAAGAACGATGAAGAGAGTATTTAGTTGGATAATCACTAAATTTTCTAGATGTTCGATTTTTAGTGTCTTCTAATGTTAACAATATAAGATTTTCTCTATCTCTAATAGTATCTAGGAGTAGTTTAATCAGGTCCTCACGGCGATAAGCACTAAAAGTTCGAACCAACAACTTAACTTTTTTAGAAAAATTAAATATATGGGCTTCTAACAAAAATCTTGTTATTTATTCCTCTGTTAGAACTACAAATTTTTTAGATTGTAGTTTTCCAGTTTCCGCCTAAAAAAAGTAAACATCATTCCGTAACTGAAAAGCAATATGTAAAATTTTAACACATAACTTGTGACGTTATCTAATTACCCGGAAATAACATTTTCGATGATTATTTTTGATCTTTGTGTGATTCATATTTTTTTACTTTTTGATTACCGAAACTTGTTAATTTGGAAGTACTCAGTTAGTAATTGCTCAATAGTCGAAGTATCTGGAAATTTGTATATTTTTCATTAAAATGTGTGCTTTCCATTTTCAATTCGTTCTACAGACAGAAGTTCATTATTCATTTTTAATAATTCTTTATTCTTATTTTTCACTCGGCTTTAACTCGTTTTACACAAAATGGTAGTTGCTTTGCATTTTTTTTTTTTTAGAACAAGTTAATCTTCAACCATCAAGTGTTTGTATTTTTGCCTTTTTTCCTCGCGCTGAATTTTATCTTTAGTACAGTTTTTGTCAGATTTTTGTTTGTTACTTACAGTTAAACTATTTCGTCTTATGTTTATTTTATTCCATCTTTTTAGCTCACTTTCTCTATTTGAATGTCTAGTTTGATTTGATTTTGTCATGTCTAGTTTTTTGTATACTTTCTATTATTTTAGATTTACATTACGTTCTCTTCCTGTTTCCACAACACAAATGTTTTTATGTTTTTGTTTATTTTGTCGTCTGTTTCAACAAATTTTTAGTTCTTCTATGAGGTGCTTCTATGAAATGCTCTACATCCTCTCGCAGCACCATATTGTTAAACTGTATAATTTTCTATTACAAAATCATTGTCCGTTTTTATTTTTGATCATTTTATTTTTCTATTTGTCTTTTTAGGATTTATTATTTATTATTTGTTCATCATTGGCTTTATTTGTCGTAGCACCTCTTTATTTTACTTCACCAGTCAATAAATTAATGTAAAATCGAGCGATCAAGATAATAGGTAATCGAGTCATCCTTGAAACCGACAACGTATCACGATATTTGATTCACATTCATAAATGTCCAATAAAATGCCAGTTAAAATTTTGGATTATATTGGTAAAAACAAATGAATTTTTAAGAAAACTCTATTCATTTTATTCGACGGTTATAATAAATACTGGAACTGTTCTCCATTTTGTTTCAAACACAAACTAGTCTTTTGTCTAACTTTATGAATAACACGTCGCAACATAACGTATCAATCGCAAAAGACATACGTTATCGGTTTTAAGAATGACTCGATTACGAATGATTTTGATCGCTTGATAAGTTAACGAATTGAAATCTATCAAACTGGCACTTACCTAATACTATTTAATATTTTTTGTAATTCGTATTTTTGAACGGTCTATGTGACAAAGTTAGTTTTTTTGCTGAATCTATATGTACCTACATTAGGGTGTCCCAGGCTATAAAAGCAATTTTTTTTAACGAATTTAAATACGCATCCCTTTATTTTTTTTCCATTTGATCCTAATGACTGAAATAATAAATATTATTGCGATCGGATATCGATAACCCGTGCCGACTTGATGTCAAACTTTAAACGTAAAATTAACTATAGAAACCCTACTGGGGTTTTAGAACTTTATGTGTATTTAGTAAATAAAACAATGTTTTACCCGTATCTAATATTTATTATGTATTTATCATTAAAAGAACATTATTTACTAAATTTTCTTTTCAATGTTTGCTTTTTGCAGTCAGGATATACCTGCCTGTGTTCTTGTACGCAACGTAATAAAAATTGTTTTTGATCCTCTTCCACAGGGATTAAGCCATGGAAGTCTTGCATTAACTTAACTGCTCTTTCAGCCGTATCGTTAACTGGTCTCAGTGTTAGCACCTTTTGCCTGGCATGCTGAAAGGAAGCATTGTTCGACCATGAAGTAGGACACTCGTTGAGTAAACTGTCATCCATTTTAAGTCGATCGAAACAGGCCTTGCTTTTAATTGAAACAAAATCGTCAATACTTTTCTCTGAAATTGAAAAAGAAAGAAATAAGCTATCTTAAGGCAAGGTAATAAAATAAAAATATATTTTTATTAGTAAGACTAACCGTAAAGTGCGTCCCATAGTTCTTCTTTCGATGGGATGTAGCGTTTACCGTGGGCTGATGAGTTTTCTTTGGCTAAATTAGCAACCATTTTTATTTTTGTTTCTTGGTCTACATTATCATCAAATAGAGACAAGGCAGATACTTTATCTATTAAATACCATAAATGCTGACAGAACTTCTGTAAAGCTGCTTTGGAGATGCTTTTGTCGATTTTTTCGTAAACCTTCATGGTCTTCAAAAAGCATAAGTCCTGGTAAGGTGCCTGTACCGCTGAAGTGCAATGTAGCCAAGGCTTCACGTAGGATGTCACGATGAACAGGCATACGTCTAACAGAGCTTCTTTGTCCTTGTTCGAAATTCTGAATTGAGAGCTAAGTAAAGATATTTTTAATGAATAAAGTGCTCTCGCCATCCATCGAGCTTGATGCATGGCACCTGGAGGTCGAATCTTAAATTTCTTCTCTCTATCTCCGCCGAGAAATATTATTGAAAGCTCTATTAATTCACGATCGTCATCTCTAGAAATCTTTTTAGTTAAATCAGTTCGGTAAAATTCTAACAGTCTGTCAATTTCAGAAACATTTAGGCATGCTAACTTTTCTGTATAGCTCTGTATCCTCTCGGGATCAACATTTTTCCAGTTTTCTCGAAACTTTTTAAACAGTGGAATATCAGGGCTTGCAGTAATTTGGCTGATTTTTGCTTCAAACACACTTTTTAATACCAACTCATAAACATGATGGCGACAATCAAAAACGAGCATTTCTCTATTCATTTTCTGTTCAATAAGCACACAGGCGCCATTAATACGACCTGTATTGGAAGCAGTAGTATCACAACAGAGAATCTGCACTTTGTCTTCAAGATTCCAGTCAATAATAGCGTTCCAAACTGCCTGTGCCTGTTCGCTTCCCGAAGAATCCTTTAATTTTGGCACAGCGATAAGTTGTTCTTTGTTATTATAAGAAATGACTATCGGTAGACGTTCTTCTTTAGATTTTCGTGCATTTAAAGTGGGTAAAAGTTTGCCATCCCAGTGGACAGTTACAGTATCTGGTACCTCGTTTTGAAAATCAACTTTTATAGATTCTGCGCGCTCTTTTCGCTTTTCCGTACGAATTCTTTGAATGGAGGACTTACTTATGGAAAATTCGTCAGTGTTATGTCCTAGCGCCTCAATAGTTGCTTCAATAATAAATACAGAATTTCTCATACTTAACCGACACCTATCTAAAGCTGCCACTAATTTCGGAGTGATGAGATTTTTCCTTATAGAAGTGTTAGGCCATGTGCTCTTGGTTGAGGTGGGCAAGTTTTCGTGAAAATCCATTATTTCAGATTCAGAAGATGAATTTTCTTGAATTGGTTCATAAGAAGATGCTGAAGGAGTTAAAGACGAGAGATATTTATCACGCCGCTTTTGTTCGTCAATGTTTCTGAGGTAGACCTTTTTCAGGTCCGTGACATTAGCACCACCACAAAAGAAAACAAAAGATTTAATATTATAACATGAATGCACCCGTAATGCACTCTCATGCACCACAAAAATTTTTTTTTGCACCACCTTGTCAAAGAAGTTATTAAGACTTTTAATTTGGGGTGCTAGTGTCACGTGACACCAGCACCGCCTTAAACCCATATCACAAAATAACCGGTCAGTTGTCTTTAGTATTTATTGCACCCTTATGCACCACTAAAATATTATAATTATTTTCAACTCTTAACTCATGTGCCTCTTACAAAAAAAAAATTTTTCAGTTTTTTTTTTTTTTAAATCATACCAGCACGTCATTCTATTTGCAGTTTAGAACGTCCTTTTTAAATATTTTCAGATACAATATGGTATATATAAAGTAAATGGTTAAAATAAAAATTCACATACTTAATATATTTATTAAAAAAAACACAAAAAGCAACAGAGTAGTACTAATAAGTGCTATGTTGAATACAGGATTAATCCTACATTAATTTCTAAAGTAGCATTTGAAGACTTTCTAGTAGTAAGTAAATCATTGTACTCCTCCCATTTTCCGTTGTGCCTTCTACAAAAAGCAACAAAATGGTCAGAAGTCTTCACTGAAATTTTTCCTTGATACCCTATCACCCCACGTAAAACATATCTCTCATCTTCATGCTGTATAAAAGAGGGTAAACTATTTAGTTTACATTGAATCAATGTAGTGTGATGTTCTATACTAATAGGCTCGATAAAAAAATAAGACTTTAGTTTCAATGTTTTTTCTAATACGGATGAACATTTTGACAAATCTGAGTTTCTTTCGTTTTTAAAAATGTTGTTATTATTTCTTCGTAAGAAAATGTATCATTAAATACAATGCTAAAAAAAGGAACACGCCGAATACTTTTAAAATTGCAATTATCACAAGTAGATATGTAAATGCCACTAGGGTCTTTCCATATTTTTGACAACATATTTGTTAGCACATATTCACAATTTACTGTGACAATATCATTTAAAGTTAACGAGGCATCAAGAACTTTAGTTAAAATTAAGGCTCGAAGTTTATATGACTCAATTGTAATGCCGGTAGTTACACCCGATAAAATCAATTGTTTAAGTGTGACAGATTCTAAAGATTGTATAACATCTTTGAAGGTAGAACTATCGCAAAAAGTAGTCATGAGTAATTGTGTAATAGAATCGAAAGAACAGGTATTAGACAAAATAACTTTGCTTCCTTCTACTCGTATCGGGTTAAGACTAAATTGATTACCGTTGCAAAGAATACCTATAGGTGTTTGTTTTTTTGAATTAGTAGTTAAAGTCATAAATTCTAGATTTGGTTCCAAATAGCTTTCCTTTTTTCTTTTTGAAATGCTCTTAGACAGACCTTTCCAATTTTCCACTTCTGTGAGTTCTTTAAATCTTTCTTCAGGTTCATCTAAATGTAAAAATTACGTTTAAAAGTTTTTTTTTAAATATTTGAGTGTAATTAATATTTACCATTTCTTAAAACGTCTGTTAAATCTGGTGAAGCTACAAATAATAAAAAAAATATTCATTAAAATTGCAAGCACATTTCCTTATAACCAAAATCTACCTTTCTCTAAATTTGAGCTGTGGGCTTCACTTATTTTTATTTCACCATTGATTAATTTGATTCTTTCAAACACAAAATCATCTACCCTCATTGGAAGAGAAATCGCCAATCTGTTTTTTATTTGGTTAAAATAACTCTCCACCGACGATGTTGTAGCTATTTTTGAAGCACCAGGAAAACACAATACCATTACTGACGACCAAAGAGGAATTAAATAGCCAATTTTCAAAAAATCGTCGACTATTGACGGTAAAACTTGTTGATTTCCACGATCTCCATAATCATTTTCACTTGCAGTTTTTTTACAATTAAAAATAATTTGCTGAATTCATTCATCAAATGGTCCCTTACTGCAAGGCTTATATTGTTCTTCCGCTTGCTGTTCGTCCTTGAAAAACTTGATTATCAGTAAATGAAATTAAAAAATACACATTTGATTTACCTTTGTATCGTCTTCAAATGCACCTACCGTTCCGGTACTGATTCGATTTCTAAGAAATATTTTACTTGTTTCGGAAAGAGTTGGTTCCCCCTTTTCATTGAAACCTTCTGTTTCGCTAAAGGCCACAGTAAAAAAAGCTTCTACAATTTCTTTAAAGTCATTTATGTCTTAAGCCTGGATCAACTGTCCCATCACACGCATATAAAATTGACGAGTCCTTGAGCTATTACACTTTTGCAAAGAAGGCCAAGAAGAAATATTTTTCATTAAGTGAGCTACGTCACATCTTATAAAACATGTAACTTCACTCTTTTTGTTTTCGAATACTACTTCTGCGCAGTGCCGAAGATAATCCTTCAAAGTGTTAAATCTTGTAAAACATTTAATGACTGCATAAATGAGAGCTAAAGACATGTCTGTAACAATTTCTTTTGGAATCAAAGTGGCATGTCGTAACCAAGTGGAAAGCCAAAACGTTATTGCAACGGCATTTTGACTTTCATTAAGTTGACTTGCTACTGAATATTGCTTTTTAGAAATCTGATCATATATTACTATCTCATATAAAAAAATGTGTTGTCCTGTTTTTTTCCAAGGTTTGTTAATTTTTCTGACCACAGAACCTGTAGCATCAATTTGAATTTGAGAATATTTCGTTTTACAATATTCTTTGTAAACGTGTATCTGTTGTGAGCTCCAAAAGAAGACGAAAAATGGACATAAACCTATGTTGTGGATTATATTTACAAATTCTTGGCTTCTTTTTACTTTGAATAATGCTATTACTGGATCGGGATCTACTCTATTTTTTTTAATTTCTCTACTTTTTGCTTGTCTCAATGTCGTAAGGTTTGGCAAGTGACGAGGTTCAGCATTACTGAAAAATTCCATTTCATCAGCTTTCTCCGTTCTGAACCGAGTTGCAGATTTCCGTTTCTCCACCATTTCTCGTAATGCCTCGTCTTTTAAAAAACCAGTTAATGGACGCTTCCATGAAGTAACATGTTTATGTTTAAAGTTTCCTGTATAGTTAACGTGCATCACAATTATCTCTTGCTGTTGCATCGTTGGTTTTTTCTTAATTTTTCCCACTAAAATAGATTTGCATTCGCGACATTCGCCAGATATTTTAATAAACCATAAACTTCCTTCTATCAAACACGAATGTTTTTTAAATTTTAGTATGCAGGGAAGCTTAGTTTTTTCATAAAATTTTTGAAAAATACAGTGCGTCCAGGTTTTTTGTTTAAGTATGAAGTAAAATTTATGTTTGTATTGTATCTTTTTTGGGTCCAAATATTTCTGATATTCTACTTTGGAAAATGTTAAATCAAAAGATAAATGTTCTTTGCCGTTATCTTCACTATTATCCAAACTACCACTATCACTGACAAAATCATTGTTATAGCTATTTAACTTTTCAGATGTTTTGAATTCAATGAGGTCCCAGATTTGATAATAATTTTTGACACATGCTGTATAAATGGCCAGTGGAGAAAATATATGGGAAACATTTAAAGATAAAGTTTTCCAAATAGCATGTGATTTTCCTTTAAATTTGTGTTCACTGAAAATGTGCTCTTTCTTTTGCGCTATCGCAGTTTTTAAAAAAGCTATATCTTCTTCAGTATGCTTAACCATCGTAAACCTGTAGATAAATAAACGATGAATGTAAAATCTGATTTTATTTGTACAAATTATTTAGGTACAACTGAAAATGTCCGAAATGCAAGAATTAAGATGAAAGTGTTAAATTTAAATTAAACTACTACTTACGATACATTTTATGCAATTTTATTTTATTTTATTTATCAAGAAGTCATAAATTACAAATTTCTTACCAAACTTGACGCACAAGGTCCGCCAAATTTTATTTTAATTATTAAGTTTTAAATACGTTTTTTTTTTTGATATATGTAGAAGCAAAACTTTCAAAATTTGATTATCATTTTTAAAAAGCTCTTATTTTTAAACCAAGTATATGCACATAACAACTAATTTAATTAACTCCTGAATATTTTGCAGAATACTTTAAGATTGATTATAGCCAGTTAAATTTAAAAAAAAAGGAAAAAAAACAACTTTTATTAACTGCTTAAAACAACTGACATGCATAAACAATAGTGTTTAAAAAAACAGTTTTTTACATACCACTTTGTGGTAAACGTACTCTCCAAAAAAGAATTTTCAAAATTAACTACAATACATTTCGCATTTCGAAAAATTCAGCGCCAAAAATAATAAACTGAAGATAATTTGTACTCACCAAATTTTTGTAGGATTTACACTAGCATCTGCACAGTTTACAAACGCTGAACATAATGAGCCCATTTGGTTTAAAAAATACTTTCTATATGTTTTTATAGTCTAAACATTTCATTTAAAAGAAAGGATGTTTTTGGAAACAAAATATTTTTTGTCAGTATTAGAAGAATTTAATGAGCGAATAATATTTTCCATAGGTTGCATAGACTTCCGTTTCATATTTTTAAGAAATCAAAATTACAGTTTTTGCGTGAATAATAAAATAGATAAAAGAGTTTCAAGAAACTATAAAATAAAATAATTAGAAATTTTTAGAACTATGGCGTAGACGTAGGTGACATGTTGATGTCTGCAAGTCTGCTTATTTGAAAATTTAGTGTAGGCCGAATGACGTAGCATACAGTGATTTTTTTTTTATTAATGCAACATAGTAGCAAATTATGTTATTCTAAACTTTGACAAACCTTTTCAGTGTAAAATGATTACTAATTAAATATTTTATGGTTTACGATAGATACTGTTTTATTTATAAATATAGCAAAACTTTTTTAAGCACATAAGTTAATGGTGTAATAAACAACACTAAAGACATTTGGTCGGTTATTTTTAAAAAACGAATTTAAAAAAAAAACTAATTTTTTTTTGTAAGGGGCACATGAGTCAAGGGTTGAAAATAATTACAAAATTTTAGTGGTGCATAACGGTGCATTACATTTTAAAGACAACTGACCGGTTATTTTGTGATATGGGTTTAAGGCGGTGCTGGTGTCACGTGACACTAGCACCCCAAATTAAAAGTCTTAATAACTTCTTTGACAAGGTGGTGCAAAAAAAAATTTTTGTGGTGCATGAGAGTGCATTACAGGTGCATTCATGTTATAATATTAAATCTTTTGTTTTCTTTTGTGAGGGTGCTAATGTCACGGACCTGGCCTTTTCCTCCTTTTCGGCCAGTTTTTTATCCACTCCAGCCAAATGACCTGGCCGACCCGGCTCCCTCTGACGCTGCAGGAAGATCTTATCTTCATTAATCTTCATTAATTGAAGCGCATCGGCATGTGCAAGATCAAATAAATTATTTAAGTTTGAAATGAAGTCTTGCCGACGCTGTTCAAATACGCCTTGACTTTTATTTGCATTTTTTTTGCAAATCTCTCCAAACATGGTACAAAGTAACTAATTTTTTTAACACAGTTCGGTAAAGATTTTGTTGGCATACGTCCCTTTTCCCAGTAAACAATGCACTCACGAATAGTAAGATTGGCGCTTAACTTCACGAATATTATAGAACAGAACTGCCAGTACTTGTCCATTAGAGGGAAGTTTTGAACCAGTAATTTGAAGTTTAACGTCCCCTATTAAATATATTCCCTTTTTAGAACTGCGTAACTCCGCTGACATGTTGACTAAATGAAAATAATGCGTTTACTAATCAAACAAACAAGCAACAACAAGCACATCAATACTTTAACACCCGTGCGCCTTAGTATGCAAGTACCGACAAGTTTCGATGCGAGTCGGCACGAGTTGCCGTGATTCTAAATACATGTAACTTTATTTATAATAGTTTTGACATCATTCAAACAAAATAAGAGGGTATGCGTTAAAAAAAATACTTTATTTTTTTTGGGACACCCTAACGTTGAGGGATTATTATTTTTCTGGAACGTTTGCAACAATAACTAAATTTCAAGAAATTTAAAACAAAAATTTCAAGAAATTTACTCACTAACAAAAAAACTTAAAATGCGGTACGTAGATTTTATGTTAAATTTATTATATAAATACCAAGTGCGTAACCAAATAATATGAAAATGTAATAAAGTCTTGTACAAGAATTAATTGTCAGAATTAAAAACTAATCCTTAAAATAACTTTGGCTCTTAGCCATTTACTAGGTGATTAAAACATAATAACTTTGTCAAAAAATAAGTTTGATAAGATTTATTTAAAAATAGGAAACCAAGGACAAAATTAGCATCGCTTACATCTCAAGACGCATTTCAAACATATTGTCGTGTTGTAACACTAATTTGAATTTAATATCTAAAATACTGTAAAACTTTTGGAATTTGACATGTTATTACATAGGAATATTCAAATTTCTTTTATAACCTTGCAAAATGTCAACTCTAATAAAATCAAAATCTCTCAAGTGAACAAATATTAAAAATACATGTAAATTTTTTTGCCGGTACAGCAACAAAATATCACTTTGCGATACTTTAAGGTAATTGATCAATTTTAAACGCTCGCAATCTTAAAATCGTTTTCCCGGTTTTCCAAAACTACGCTGGTCAAAATTCGTCTTAGGTTTTGATGAAAAATTTACGATTGGTATTGGTATTGTAGTGAGATGGACTCTTTGTTCTCCTGAAGAGATTTTATGAATTTATTTTAGCTGTAATTAGAGTCACCCGCGTTGTCTTGATCGTCATTTTTTTTCAGGAACAATAAAATAGAGAAACAACGAAAAAATCAAATTTGCACTTACCCTACGTTGTTTTAAAGCCGTAGTTTTATTTACAAGGGGTAGCTAATTACCTCTTTTTTTTTAAAGTTACTAGTATTTCACGGTCAACATAATGACATCCAGTTATCAGTTCTAACAAAGTAGCGTCACACACCAGAGGAGTGGGTTTACCCATTAAGACCATTAATTTTAACAAAGACTTTATTCACACAACCAAATTTGCACAGGGCCCAACAAAAAAATAAAAAAAACTGTGAGTAAACGACAATGGTGGCCAATAAGAGTGGAGGCGGTGTATTTACCTTAGGTGCCCAAAAAAAAACTTTTATTATTATTATTATTATTATTATTATTATTATTATTATTATTATTATTATTATTAACTTTATGTTAGGCAACAAAAAAAAAACAATAAATTTGAAAAAAACTGAACTTTCCTAGTTTCCCCTGAAGTTTTGGGCATTTTGATGCGCTTTGTTTGCCAGACTGGGAGATAACAATTTCGCACTTATACCATAACTGAGAACATGTTCGCCGCGGAGTTTGGTCTAAGTTTAATAGTTTAACGGGTTGGTTTTAAATGGCAGTTTTTATTTTACGCTCTAGCCAGCCGGTTCAAAGTTAGGTCTAAGTGTGGCTAAGGAAGCCAAAATTCGCGGACAAAGTCTAGAAACAACTCGTAGCAAAATAGACCAATTTGACATAAACGCGCTCAGAATATTTTTGCTTAGTTGCAAACAATGACCAGTGGATTGCAGGTAACTGAGGGTTAAAATCCTCTTCATTTCTTGAATCTTCATTCCCGCGGCGCAAGAAAAGAAAAGCACAAAACGGGGACGAGGATAACTCTGCGGTTGACGACAGAGCCCCGTCCCAGGTCTTGGCAAAATATGTGTCACTCAGAACTACAATTTCAGGTCCCCCTCCCCATATTCCAAGATACGTTTGTTCTAGCTAATCAAATTTCGAATAACTATAATTTAACTGTTAAGTTTATTAATCTGTGACGGTTTTCTTTTTCCCTAATAATTTATTCTAATTTTTTTTTTTTATTCAATGATTTTGTTTGTTTGTGGCCTTTTGTACTATGTCAGAAAACGCGAAAAAAATCAAATAAGGACAATAATCCTACCTGGAATCGTCGCCCCCACAGGTGGAGTCCTTGCAGCGGATCACTCTAGCACTTAATCAACTGATTAATCACTATGCCGGCAAGACTACCTTTGTTAAAAAAAGAAAAAAACACCTTTTGCTTTTAAACCGCGAAGAACAAGAAGCTAAATTTAATTAATTTGGCACTGGATCAACACGGAATCAAAACAACTTGTTCACTCGAAAAATCGATAAACAACTGCCCTTTCTCCCCCAAAATTTTGGTTTTTAAGAACGACTGAATCTGAGATGCTTGCGCATTCGTTAACGCCCTACCCTGACTTTTGGAGACCTCATTGGTCGCTCATGCAAATTTTTAAGGGCTGTTTTCGTTTCACTTCATCCCCCACTCTCTTATAGGCACAACCGCAAATTAATCAATAATTAAACAATTAATACAAAGAATTACCAGTAATTATAGCCACTGTAAGGCACCCCTTAGTTGCATTCAACTGGGCATCACCGATAATAAAAAAAAAGGTCCTATTACTACGTAGGCAAATTTGTTGTTAAATTTCTCTCTCCCTTCTTTTCCATTAATTTGTTAAAACTAAGGCTTTGTTAAAGTAAAACCCCATTGCTTTTTTTTGTCTAATTTAACAACAAACGCAGCGCCTGGCCCTGGCTGGCGATATAATTTTCGCGGATTTCTTATGAGAACCCAATTAGGAAATTTGGACGAAAGTTTCTCCTCTTTAGGGCTAGAAGGCACTATGAGATCGATTTTGCTGATTGTAAATCGATTTTTCCCGAATTTCCCATACCGGAAGTCCCTTTTCCTAAATTTTCGTGCATTACATCTATGTTAGTAAATCGGCATTATACCTCAACGTGTTCTTTTCAACATCTCAGAAAGGGTTGATTAATATTCCAAATAATTAATATTTAATATAAAAACACTAAACGTCACTAAACAATGACTATCGAAATTACAACAGGTAGCCCTAAATGAATAACGGTAAAATTGAATTAAATCAAAAGTTACAATTACGTGAGGTAAGCGTTGAATTGCCGTCCGCTTAAATTACTGAAAGGTGTTAGTAAACCATAGCAAATTGCATATCAAAATGTGGAGAAAATTATCGCGAGTTCGGCAGATACCATGATTGCTGATACACCTGTCTTTATCAACGTAAATTTGGAAATAATTAGAAATCGTGTTGTTCCCACGTTCATCTGAAATTTGACACCGTACCCTGGCAAATATCACTCCACACTTGGACCTTTTAGTCAATCCGACCTGCCACGCTAATGCAGCTTATTGAATTTTGTCACAAATTTACGATTTCCAGATTTCACAAAGTCCACCGAAAATATCGTCTGTACAACCGGCCAAATATTTAATCCAGACGGGGTTGCATCCTATTAACTGCAATTACTGTCTCAAGAGATATTGTTTAACGTTATTATACTGCCAAAGTGTTTTAACTGTAAAGCCCTAATTTTTCAATTTTTTTGGAAAACAATGAAATGCGCGTTTTAGTGAGCTCAACGACCTTAATTCACCCCTTTCTCACTCGAAAGTTACCTTTAGCCATTTCCTATCAATTTGTTGTTAACTCGCTCCAAAGTCTTTACAATTTTAACAACGTTTATAGAATTTAATTTGCATGAAATGTGTTTAATTCTTAAGGTCCCGCGTTCATTACTAAAAAGGGCCACTTTACAGACAGCCTGCAAGGTCTAGACGCCCACCGATTACCGACGATTTTGGCTAATGAGTGATTTGTAGTGTTGCTAGGACTTTAAAACACATGTGATTCCTAAAATTTTCTACCGACGCCGCTTTGGCGATAACTTTTCCCACATTGGCCAGATGGCCTACATAAATTTTATTCGACACGGACAATTCCCGTGACGTGAACCCCGAAATTATGTTTGTTAATTTTTTTATAACATGCACTTAATAATTACTTTATTTGGCGCTCACCACAGTATGTAGGCATGAAACGCATAAATATTTTGAAAAGCACCTTTCTTTAAACTTAGATGTAGACTCAACGTCTTCGGCAGAAATTAAAGTAATTTCTTTTATACAGAGTGTAAGGGAATGATCAGCCGTAAATTAAATTAATTAAATAAAATTAAATTAAATTAAATTAAAAAAATTAAGATACCGTTATATTAAGATATCATTTTTTTGATAAATTATATAACGATATTAAAAATTTGCCATTAAAAATTTACCACCTAATTTACAAAACAACTAAGCTGGAGAGTGTTTTGTTCTTGTCGAGAGATTAAGTAGTAAGGCATAGAAGTTAACTATAAGTTATCTTAAAAGTGAAATAAAACATTTTTTAGAAATTTGTATCTTATTTTATCTATTTTCAGCTTGATGGAGTATGCACAGAAGAATCGTCGACAGATGATGTTACAACGGTAAGTATTAATTATGATCTTTTACAAAATTATAAAAAAGTTGGGTGTTATAGAAATGTATGCAGAAACTTTAACCACCAGTGAAGATTAATCAAAAACTCAAAAATTAACTTGTAATTATCCTAAAAAAAATCCTTAATTCTTGTTTAACACTCCGCACATGAAGTCAATTTAATAATAATAACTGTCAATAAAAATTACGAAAGTTCTTGATTGATAAAATTTTTAATTTTTTTTTGTCCAAAAACTTATCGCTTGTGTGTCGAAATCATTAATGTTCCACATCACTTTCACGGGCGTGTTTGTTTTCACTATCGATAAACGGTCACCTAATTTAAATCAACGTGTTTTTTTCTTGAGGAAACACATCAAACAGTTGGTGGTTGGTCCTAAATCTTCCGATTTACACCAATAAAGAATTAACCGCTCGTCTTATGCAATTGGTCGAATATATTCAAATAAAAACTGTAATTAGTCAGGATACTAAAATCTACGGCAAGAAAGGCACAAGCTTGTTGACAACGCTAACGGCCATTTATTATAGCTCTAAAAATAAAATAATAATCAAAAATTAATTAACTGTAGTGTAGTTTACTGGTATTATAAACGTTAAAATTTTAAAAAATAATAATCTTATGTGTTACTAACCTAAAGAAACTATTAACATCTTGTGCCATATTTGATGTTAGTTTTTTTTGAAGAAGAAGAAGTACCCAACTTTATATTAATTTAAGTGATTTTTTTCGTTCTTTGCTATAAATGAACGTGTAAACCGTAATATCATAAGTCATAAGCGTGTACGATTTTCGGGATTTCATTCAATTTTAATTTTAACTCTGCAATGGCACATCGAAACAAATAATGGAAAATATTGTTGAATCTTTCTACATGCTTATTTTGTGCTTTAATTTTCCACGTAGGCTTTATGACACACTGTCGAAGTCAAATCTCAAATGATTTTGCGTTGAGAATGAGCACTATCTAACCATTATTATTTTTACAGAAACAGGACTCTAATAGTGACGCAAAGAGCTCTCTGGAATCTTCGGTATGTAAAAAGTTTTCTTTCTTTAATTTGTAACTTGAAACGCAGTTCCGTTAAAATATTATTTGAATATCGTCGGTATTTGTAGGAATTTAAAAAAAGAGCTGGAACAACTGATGCTGGTAAAGATTACGAGCATTTCTACATTGCTTACCTAATGTTGAAATTGGTACTCGATAAAAACGTCAATGATTTTCAACTATCGTCTAATGACGAACTGTTTGGATCTTTTGATGACGTAGTTGTCAAGATTGACTACGTTGGACAAAAACGAACAATTGTTTATGCCTTTCAATTGAAACATTTTAAAAATAAAATTTTAAGAATCAACGATTTCAAAAATAAAAAAGGACAGTTTTATTTTGAAAAGTATCTTAAAGACTTTCAAGACAATAGTTCACTCAAGGGGGCTAAAATGATCTTTTTTACAAACAGTAACATTGACATAAAAGAAGAACATAAAATTGAGATGACATTTAATAACGACAAGATCAACGTTAACTTTTCAAACACATTTAAAGAAAAAAAAGAAATCGACCTTTTTCATACGGAAACAGAAAATCAAAAAAGTTTCACATTTTTAACAGATAATGATAAATACAAAGATTTTTTTGAAAACTTGTCATTATACGCTGGTCAAGCAAATGTGGACCGCGTTAAAGAGCTTGCTTTGAATTTATTTAAAAAAAAATTTGGTGGAGACCAAGATGGTTTTAGAAGATATACAGATTTTATCACTAACTGGAGCAAGGAAGAAGGTAAAAAGAAGAAACTTGATAAAACTTGGGTTAAGAAAAAAATTTTTCTTTGCGCTTTGTCACCGTTTATTAAACCCTTGTCTTTCTCGACGACCAAATCGATTTCTGACAAAGAAAGAACTTTCAGAGATGTTGTTGCAAAATTCGATAAAATTTATCTGAACCGAGTTAACTACGAAATCATAAAAAATCTCTGGTTAGACCGTGTGCAAACAGATATTATAAAAGAAGTGAATACCAAAAATCGGAAGTACTTTCTTTTATCGAAACGGATAGAAGATGAAACTGAGTTGAATGAGGAAGATGCAACAATATCTCAGCTTTTGTGGCTGTTAAAAAATGTCCTTTAATCGTCCAAGGGTGTCCAGAAGTGTACAAAGCAATTGACGTTTGCAATGAAGAAAATCTGATTATTTTGAATGATGAGAAAAGCCCATCCTCTGCATTTGAAAATCTATCAAATTTGGAAGTGTTTCAAGATATTTACGAAAAAATTGTCAACACTTTCACATATTCCATTGAAGGACAAAAAGAAACCAAACTCAAAGATTTGATAAATCTGGATGAAGAACTGAAGAAAAAAATTACTGTTGATGATCTTTTAAAAATGTTGCATGAACCACTTACTATTGGAAACATAAAAGAAAATCTACCGCCTTGTCACAAGGAAAGAAAAATTACAAAAGTTTTAATAGATATTGCGTTTCTAAAGAAAATGAGTGAAGATACTGTAGCAATCATAACTGAGGTAGAAAACGAAGAGTGGTTGAGAAAAATACTTCCAGGTATAAATATAATTCAAATTGACGAGACGTCGAACCAAGAAACCTGCAAAATTTTCTACAGCAAGAATAAAATTTCGGAAAATACATTTTACGAAATTTGTACCAAGAATCCGTTAAAACAAATCCATTGTTTCAAATATTTAGATCAAAATCGTTTAGAGTGGCTTCAAAGTAACAAGTGCTCAGCTGCTAAATTTAATGAATTAAGAAAATATCGCGTCGAAGAGAGCAATGACGTCATTGACGAAAATGAATTGCTTGCGAATTATGAAGGTCCAACTAATTTAATTTGTGCGAATCCAGGAATGGGAAAAAGCACTTTGGCTAAAAGTTTGAAAAGTAGTTCTGATTCGAACGTATGGACGGTGATTATTTATGCCCGAAATTGTACGCAAGATTTTGAACAATATAAAACAAATACGGAAAAATTTGTTGAATTCGAATTAACCAAAAATTTTGATGAGAACCTCAAAAATATTTTTAAACATTTCATCAATAAAAAACAAATCAGAATCATTTGGGATGGACTCGATGAGGCTTCTGAGAAAAAACTGCTGGTCGTTTTGGAAGTCATTCAAGAGATAAGTTCCAAATATGGGTTCAAACAGTGGCTGACTTCCCGTCATCACTTGAAAGATCAATTAGAGGAAAAATTTAACACTTTTGCTACAGATTTAAGGCAATTTGACCAAGAAGAACAAGAAGATTACATTCGAAGTCGCTTAAGTGAAAGTAAAACAGATTTAAATGAAGTCGTTGAAAAAATTATGTTAAATGTTCAAACTTATTCTAATAATGACATTTTAGGCATTCCGTTGCAAATTTTTATGTTGACCGAGTTACTAATACAAAACGAACAAAAATATTTAGAACTGTTAGGTGGTGTGTTTACTATTCTAAATTTATACCAGTATTTTGTTGAAGAAAAATTCAGAGTGTATTTTACAGAAAAACAAAATCTAGATTTAACAATTGATATTATCGTTGAAAACTTTGAATCTCAAAAAAGGGAACAAATGAAATGCTACACAACAATTGCTTCTGAAGTTTATTTGAAAAAACCTTGGGAAAGATTAATTAAAATCATAACTTTTCAAAACAAAGCGAAACGCTTCTTTAAAAATCTAAAAGACAATGGGGACAGAGTGGGGTTTATTAAGAATTGGACCAACGATAAAAACATCGAATTCACTCACAATTCTTATGGTGAATATTTTGCAGCTTTGTATCTTTTCGAAAACAATCAACAAATAGTCAAGTCAAATTCCTTCGTTGGCGATGAAAAATTTAATAATATTCGGTTTTTCTTGGATTTAATGTTAACTGAAAATTCAAAACCTTTCGTCGCAATATTGTGTAAAAATTTCCCTTTGCTGGAAAGTTGCAGAGAAGATGAATTAAATTCCAAGGATGTTATCGGTCGCAACCTCCTGAATTTGTCTTGCGCTTGGAACAAAAGTTGTCCAATTTACAAATTTAAAGATGACGAAATGTTTAAATATACTCTTAGAATGGCTCAAAAAAATATGGAAACTTTAAACTATAAATCAACTGAAAAAAACTTTTACTCACTTGAGACAATTTCCTTGTCTAAAAAGCAGCTGCTTTTGTATTTCCCATACTTAATTCAATTTTTTAACGACAAGACTGACGACTTTGATCCGCAGTTTTTACCTACAATTTTGTATCATGCAGCTAGAACAGATAATATTTTGCTTTTTGATTGCATAAAAAAATCAAATGCTCTCAGTTCAAAACTTGCTCAGATTGATTTCATACGCTTATTGTCACTTCTTCTCGTTTGCGATTCGCGCGAAGTTCAACATAAACTTATGCTCGAGAAGAAATACCACCAAATGTTAATAGAAAATTTTGATGCTCTTTTGAATATGCTTCCTCAGCAGAAAGGAGAAAGTTTTACATATCTGATGCAGTTACAAAGTTGTGAAGGTAAAACCCCGTTACATTATGCATGTGAAAGTTTTAACTTTACCATTGTAAATTTACTGATGAAAGAAGGTTTAAATCCCAATATCAAAGATATGAACGGTATGTTACCAATTCATTACGCGTGTAAAAGTGGTCGATTTGAAACAGTTGAACTATTGGTAAATAAAGGTTCAAATGTCAACGTCTCCGATAAAGAGAGTCTGTTACCAATTCATTACGCGTGTAAAAGTGGTCGATTTGAAACAGTTGAACTATTGGTAAATAAAGGTTCAGATGTCAACGTCCCCGATAAAGAAGGTGTGTTACCAATTCATTATGCTTCTGCTAATTATTTGGATGGGCTTCCAATTGTACAATTTTTAATAAAAAGAGGTGTTAAGTTAAATTCTGTAGATTCGAATGGAATGTTACCAATTCATTACGCGTGTAAAAGTGGTCCATTTGAAACAGTTGAACTATTGGTAAATAAAGGTTCAGATGTCAACGTCCCCGATAAAGAAGGTGTGTTACCAATTCATTACGCGTGTAAAAGTGGTCGATTTGAAACAGTTGAACTATTGGTAAATAAAGGTTCAGATGTCAACGTCCCCGATAAAGAAGGTGTGTTACCAATTCATTATGCTTCTGCTAATTATTTGGATGGGCTTCCAATTGTACAATTTTTAATAAAAAGAGGTGTTAAGTTAAATTCTGTAGATTCGAATGGAATGTTACCAATTCATTACGCGTGTAAAAGTGGTCCATTTGAAACAGTTGAACTATTGGTAAATAAAGGTTCAGATGTCAACGTCCCCGATAAAGAAGGTGTGTTACCAATTCATTACGCGTGTAAAAGTGGTCGATTTGAAACAGTTGAACTATTGGTAAATAAAGGTTCAGATGTCAACGTCCCCGATAAAGAGGGTCTGTTACCAATTCATTACGCGTGTAAAAGTGATCGATTTGAAACAGTTCAACTATTGGTAAATAAAGGTTCAGATGTCAACGTCCCCGATAAAGAGGGTCTGTTACCAATTCATTACGCGTGTAAAAGTCGTCTATTTGAAACAGTTCAACTATTGGTAAATAAAGGTTCAGATGTCAACGTCCCCGATAAAGAAGGTGTGTTACCAATTCATTACGCGTGTAAAAGTGGTCGATTTGAAACAGTTCAACTATTGGTAAATAAAGGTTCAGATGTCAACGTCCCCGATGAAGAAGGTGTGTTACCAATTCATTATGCTTCTGCTAATTATTTGGATGGGCTTCCAATTGTACAATTTTTAATAAAAAGAGGTGTTAAGTTAAATTCTGTAGATTCGAATGGAATGTTACCAATTCATTACGGGTGTAAAAGTGGTCTATTTGAAACAGTTGAACTATTGGTAAATAAAGGTTCAGATGTCAACGTCCCCGATGAAGAAGGTGTGTTACCAATTCATTATGCTTCTGCTAATTATTTGGATGGGCTTCCAATTGTACAATTTTTAATAAAAAGAGGTGTTAAGTTAAATTCTGTAGATTCGAATGGAATGTTACCAATTCATTACGGGTGTAAAAGTGGTCTATTTGAAACAGTTGAACTATTGGTAAATAAAGGTTCAGATGTCAACGTCCCCGATGAAGAAGGTGTGTTACCAATTCATTATGCTTCTGCTAATTATTTGGATGGGCTTTCAATTGTACAATTTTTAATAAAAAGAGGTGTTAAGTTAAATTCTGTAGATTTGAATGGAATGTTACCAATTCATTACGCGTGTAAAAGTGGTCCATTTGAAACAGTTGAACTATTGGTAAATAAAGGTTCAGATGTCAACGTCCCCGATAAAGAAGGTGTGTTACCAATTCATTATGCTTCTGCTAATTATTTGGATGGGCTTCCAATTGTACAATTTTTAATAAAAAGAGGTGTTAAGTTAAATTCTGTAGATTCGAATGGAATGTTACCAATTTATTACGCGTGTAAAAGTGGTCTATTTGAAACAGTTCAACTATTGGTAAATAAAGGTTCAGATGTCAACGTCCCCGATAAAGAAGGTGTGTTACCAATTCATTATGCTTCTGCTAATTATTTGGATGGGCTTCCAATTGTACAATTTTTAATAAAAAGAGGTGTTAAGTTAAATTCTGTAGATTCGAATGGAATGTTACCAATTCATTACGCGTGTAAAAGTGGTCCATTTGAAACAGTTGAACTATTGGTAAATAAAGGTTCAGATGTCAACGTCCCCGATAAAGAAGGTGTGTTACCAATTCATTACGCGTGTAAAAGTGGTCGATTTGAAACAGTTGAACTATTGGTAAATAAAGGTTCAGATGTCAACGTCCCCGATAAAGAGGGTCTGTTACCAATTCATTACGCGTGTAAAAGTGATCGATTTGAAACAGTTCAACTATTGGTAAATAAAGGTTCAGATGTCAACGTCCCCGATAAAGAGGGTCTGTTACCAATTCATTACGCGTGTAAAAGTGGTCTATTTGAAACAGTTCAACTATTGGTAAATAAAGGTTCAGATGTCAACGTCCCCGATAAAGAAGGTGTGTTACCAATTCATTACGCGTGTAAAAGTGGTCGATTTGAAACAGTTGAACTATTGGTAAATAAAGGTTCAGATGTCAACGTCCCCGATAAAGAAGGTGTGTTACCAATTCATTACGCGTGTAAAAGTGGTCGATTTGAAACAGTTGAAATATTGGTAAATAAAGGTTCAGATGTCAACGTCCCCGATAAAGAAGGTGTGTTACCAATTCATTACGCGTGTAAAAGTGGTCGATTTGAAACAGTTGAACTATTGGTAAATAAAGGTTCAGATGTCAACGTCCCCGATAAAGAGGGTCTGTTACCAATTCATTACGCGTGTAAAAGTGATCGATTTGAAACAGTTCAACTATTGGTAAATAAAGGTTCAGATGTCAACGTCCCCGATAAAGAGGGTCTGTTACCAATTCATTACGCGTGTAAAAGTGGTCTATTTGAAACAGTTCAACTATTGGTAAATAAAGGTTCAGATGTCAACGTCCCCGATAAAGAGGGTCTGTTACCAATTCATTACGCGTGTAAAAGTGATCGATTTGAAACAGTTCAACTATTGGTAAATAAAGGTTCAGATGTCAACGTCCCCGATAAAGAGGGTCTGTTACCAATTCATTACGCGTGTAAAAGTGGTCTATTTGAAACAGTTCAACTATTGGTAAATAAAGGTTCAGATGTCAACGTCCCCGATAAAGAAGGTGTGTTACCAATTCATTACGCGTGTAAAAGTGGTCGATTTGAAACAGTTGAACTATTGGTAAATAAAGGTTCAGATGTCAACGTCCCCGATAAAGAGGGTCTGTTACCAATTCATTACGCGTGTAAAAGTGATCGATTTGAAACAGTTCAACTATTGGTAAATAAAGGTTCAGATGTCAACGTCCCCGATAAAGAAGGTGTGTTACCAATTCATTATGCTTCTGCTAATTATTTGGATGGGCTTCCAATTGTACAATTTTTAATAAAAAGAGGTGTTAAGTTAAATACTGTAGATTCGAATGGAATGTTACCAATTCATTACGGGTGTAAAAGTGGTCTATTTGAAACAGTTGAACTATTGGTAAATAAAGGTTCAGATGTCAACGTCCCCGATGAAGAAGGTGTGTTGCCAATTCATTATGCTTCTGCTAATTATTTGGATGGGCTTTCAATTGTACAATTTTTAATAAAAAGAGGTGTTAAGTTAAATTCTGTAGATTTGAATGGAATGTTACCAATTCATTACGCGTGTAAAAGTGGTCCATTTGAAACAGTTGAACTATTGGTAAATAAAGGTTCAGATGTCAACGTCCCCGATAAAGAAGGTGTGTTACCAATTCATTATGCTTCTGCTAATTATTTGGATGGGCTTCCAATTGTACAATTTTTAATAAAAAGAGGTGTTAAGTTAAATTCTGTAGATTCGAATGGAATGTTACCAATTCATTACGCGTGTAAAAGTGGTCGATTTGAAACAGTTGAACTATTGGTAAATAAAGGTTCAGATGTCAACGTCCCCTATAAAGAAGGTGTGTTACCAATTCATTATGCTTCTGCTAATTATTTGGATGGGCTTCCAATTGTACAATTTTTAATAAAAAGAGGTGTTAAGTTAAATTCTGTAGATTCGAATGGAATGTTACCAATTCATTACGCGTGTAAAAGTGGTCGATTTGAAACAGTTGAACTATTGGTAAATAAAGGTTCAGATGTCAACGTCCCCTATAAAGAAGGTGTGTTACCAATTCATTATGCTTCTGCTAATTATCGGGATGGGTTTTTTATTATACAATTTTTAATAAAAAGAGGTGTTAAGTTAAATTCTGTAGATTCGAATGGTCTGTTACCAATTCATTACGCTTGCAAAAGCGGCTCACTTAAAACGATGAAGCTCTTATACGAGAAAGGATCACGAATAGATGTGAAAGATAATTTTGGTAACTCACCAATATCTTACGCTTATCAAAGAGGACTGAGAGGTTTTGTAGATTTTTTAAGTAACTAGGTAATAGTTGTTTGTTTTATTAGTACACAAAAGTCTTTTTGGTGCAAGTAAAAATAAATACAATAATAAATACAAATAATACAGTAATAATAAATACAAATCCTAAAATAGTTTTTTTGTACTTCAAAGAAAAATTCATACTTTTGATTCAAAATTATTAAAAAGGAAAATAAATTTTCAAAGTGCTCGTCCAAGAACATAAATCATTAGCCATAAATTATGCATTTATATTTTATATTAATTTTTATTTCGCCATCTCAAAAAAATTGCAACAGAATTCTAAAATGCTTGTATTATCAAATAAATTATTAGTATTTTTCTTAAAATCTGTTTCATTTCGATAGACTACTCTCATTTAGGATAGATTAGAGGTAAAACAAAGTCAAAAAATTTATAATAGGTAAGTTTAGTTTTTTTTTTGAATATTTGTTCTAAAATTTTTTTCATTACAGCCAAAAATGATATAAAGTAACTTTCTTGTCTAATGCTGTAAGCTGCAGAAAATCTTGGATTTTGGATCTTTTCAAATAGCTCTCAGCCTTTTTGGAACGGTGAGTAGATAGAGTCTACCAATATTTATATTTATCCTCAAGAAAATCCACTCTTTTGTATGGTACACAACCAATTTCGACAAATGAGTATAATTTCTACTTCTCAAAATACTAAACATTAAAGAAAAATAAATTTGATTTTTATAAATGTGTAAAATAAAGCAGCGTCGCAAAAATTATGTTACTACACCAATTTCTGCAAATGTACACTCACAAACCGTATACCCTTTTTTTATCATTCAAATTCATTCAAATTTGTTGGCAGCAAGATATCACAGCGAAAACCAATTCAATCATTAAACCATCAAAAGTACAAATTTTAATGATATTTTTTCTTCTAGATTTTTGAGTCCAGTTCATGTCACCAAGTCTTTAGTAAACAGACAACAACAACGAGGACAACTTTATGGTCGATGAATACTCTCAAGAACCGAATTTACCTCTTACCTTTTGTGATATTATTGTTAAGGTCGAACAAATTATTTGTTAACTTTCAAAATGAAAAGATGGGTGGTTTTTGTAGCTGAAATACGCATATTCAATGTTCAATTATGTGTATTTTAGCTTTTCCATCTCAACAAAGCATTTTTTTAAATTTTTGAAAAAAAACATGTATTACAAAACAAATAAAATGTTTAATCTCCAAACATAGTTTAATTTACATCAAAACGTCCACAGTATTTTTAAAAATTCTGCTTTCTTCTTTCAGAAGAAATAGTCGAAATATTCTTATTTTTTTGATTTTTTAAATATTCTAAAATGTTTTGTAATTACTTGGCATCATTCAGGAAATATACAAGGTGTCTATAAATGATTCTGGTATCAAGGGTGGCTATGGAATTTGTGTCAAATGTCACTTATGTCACATCTGTCAACAGTGCATCATTTAAAATTTTGTTTCTAGTTTTTGCTTATTTTATTCATTGTAGTATTTAAAACATTATACAAAACAACATTATACAAGAACTAAAAGTTTGTATGCGTCGATATCCAGACTTCGTCAACCTTCTTACAGTTAAACCTTCCTTTTATATGTTTCCAATAGCTCTTTTTGTAGAAAATCTTTCCCTGAGGTCTAAAATTCTTAAGTACGCTTTTTAGATGGTCTCTCTGGGTGGTTCAAATCTTCTACTTTGCTCAAAACGTTCTTCTTTATATCATGTTCTTCAACGGTGTAACCCAGCATTATATCCTATCAACAATGCTATTTCTTTTGCTAATAAACCACCCTCTCACATCGCAATAGAAGGACCTCGCTTAAGTTCACTCAGACGAAAACGTCTATGCTAACGAAACTCCAGGCATTTTTAAAATGTTCTGAGTATAAATGAGACAAAATACTTACATGAATCAATTTTTACCTGTGTGAAAGTTAGCTGAATTGTGCTGCATTTTCCAGGGAAATTGACATTAACGAGAAAAAAGTAACCTTATTACAAGTTATGTGATCAGTAATGCAGTTCAAAATTTAAATTGAAACAATGTCCTTGAGTATGTCGTTTGAAAAAAATTCATGCCATTTTGTAGGAAGCGGCACATTTTTTTTAAATTCCATGACCAACTGGGATACCAGAAACATTTATAGACACCTTGTATATGCTTCACTTTTTGGAAAACTTCAGATAATTGATTATTAATATATTTTTAAATAGTTCGGATTTTTTATGACAGCTGGATTTTTTGTTCTACCTTCTTTTTGTTTCTTTAATATATTTGGATTTTTTAAAAACACAATCTTGGGCTACAAGAGGCGGGAAAAAGCTCATGTCAACGGGAAGTGGCATCACGACTTTGCATGACTATTTCTTTTCGAGCCAAACTTAATAAATAATTTGTTCTTTAGTACGATGTTGTAAGGCCTTTAAAAGAGCAAGAGAATTTAGATAATCTTGATCATTCGAAACGAAGAATTGTTCTGTAAGTGTGTTAGCTTGGCGTTTTATTGAACGAAATTCATCTATTACCGGTGTCAAATCCCAGATCTGCACAAAGGACCAACGGTTTGATATCGTTTTTGCGGTTGCTAACTCGTACGGAAGGAGTCGCGGATGATTGTTTAGGTCGTGAAATTTTACTCCGATGGTTGCGGCGTAGTTTCGTGTATATGGCCGATTGCATTTTTGCGTGCCTTTATAATTATTTGACATTGGTCTTTTCATATTTAAAGTCCTTTGCCACTTTTTTGCATCCACTAAGTCTTATATTTTATCAAAAAGTTTGTCTACAATAAGATTTATTCTTCTCTTTAGTTGCTTTGTATTCGCCTGTAACAATGTGCCCACACTGCCCACATACTAATCATCTCTTCACTCTGAAAATAATATCTACAAAAAAAAGGAATAATCTAAAATATTCATATTTGGTATCACTAGATACACATACTCTTGTAGATAATTCAAAAAATCACTTTTATACTGTTAATTTAAAAAATTTGCCTACTTTGGTTTGGTTTAAAAAAAAATCATATCTTTTTATTTCCTGACTATTAATTTTACTTTTTCCTTGAGAATTCTAATTCTTTATCACATGCCACGAGCATAAAAGTCTTCTTGGCTTATTTTCCATTACTATCACCCAAGCATTATAATACACACGCCCGCAGAACTGTCGCATCAACGTAAAAAATTAATATTCAACTGACTTAAATAAATAATGTATTTCTAATATATTCAAAAACTGTTTAAAAACAATAAATCAACAACTAACTCATACCATATTAAGAATTTATGAAAGAAATAACAAAATTTACTAAAAGAAAGAAAATTCAATTTTGGAAAACACAAAGACCTTCACACCTCCTGCTCTAATAACGTCCTGGCACCGACGTGGCATACTGGAAATCAGATTTATGACCACATCTTGGTCAAATGCTTCCCATATATGGTTAAGGCGAAGACTTAGGTCGTTTAAGGTGGCAGGTCGGTGCGGTTGCTGTTTAATGCATTTTCCTATCGTGTTCCATAGGTGTTCAATAGGACTGAGGTCAGGACTTCGTGCTGGCCACGGTAGCATTTCAGTTTGGACAGTCTGTAGATAGTTTCGTAGAACTGCTGCAGTGTGAGGCCGCGCATTATCGTGCGTAAAGAAGAAATTTTGTCCAATAAAAGGTTGATAAGGTTGCAATATAGTCCTAATGTACGAATCTACATTAAGATTACCCCTCGGAAGAACAACAAACTCGGTACGAGCCTCCAAGGAAATGCCTGCCCACACCATTACAGAACCGCCACCAAAACGCACATCACTGCGTTAAGACAAAATCTAGACTCGTCCGAAAACAAAACTCTCTTCGAATCGTCATTTCTCCAGTTCACATGATTTTGGGCAAAAGTGAGTCTATTTCTGCGACGTTCTGGGGTCAAGGCGGAACATCTTGCTGGAATTCTGGGACTTAAACCATGTTCTGTAAAATTGTAAAATTAATTAATTATTGTGGCAGTTATAAATTAGTTATTAATTTAAATAGGTGAATATTTCCATTTTCATATAATTTAGTAATTAAACGAGAAGGACACACTCGAGGAATTTTAAAGGATTCTTTACTTTTCTGATCTAATCTTGCATTTGTTTTCATATCTTAAATGATATATTTCATTAGTTTATGAATAAATAATAATACAACGGAATTTACCATTTTCATTGCTTTGGTTGCACGAATAATATACTTACCTCAGTGAAGCTCTTATTTTTCTTTCTTCTAGAAACTCATAGTTTACTTCTATTCTATTGGCGTTTAACCAATCTTGGTCTTCTTGTTTGCTAGAAAAGGTTAAATTTACTTGTTCTAGACTTACACCATGCATTTCACTTAGATGCTTGCTCAACTTTTCATATGTTTTTGAGGTTTTACTATATCTTTACACAATGAGCGCATAATATGACTCTTCCTTTGGTTTTCTATAACTTGCTGATGAATTGTTTTGACGTGCCTATTTCTTGAACTGCCGTTGGAAAATATTTTATCACAGTGCTGACTTTTCTTCGCCTCCAAAGTGAATAATCAAACACAAACACATATAAAACAAATTACTAAATAATAACAGTATAAAATATTATTAATCAGATAACATATACAAAATCTATCAAGTAATACAATATAGGTACATCTATACAATATTTAAATAGATAAATGCTGTATTACTTTATTGCAATAATATAGTTTTGTTCATACGAACAGTTTAAATTCAACATATTCGACAAAATCGCAATGAAGTAATTTGAATTTAACAGTGTTCACCAGTTACCAGTTACTTTAGTTGCTAGTTTCATTTATTTAATGTTGGTATCACTGAATGTTTGGTGCGGTTTTTGGACTAGCTAAGTGTTACGTCTCAATTGAGCTCGTGCGTGCGCATGACGTCACCAGTCGACCACGGAGAACAAAGACCTTTCGTCATATTTCGTTCGGAGGTTGTGGGACAGAGTTCAACGGAACTTTGGTCGTCTTCATTACGTTCCAGTGCTGGAATACAGTAATTATTGCAAGCAATTAGAAGAACCGCTTAAAACCCGATATACTTGGGAAGTTCAGCCTGTCTGTGCTTGCGTGAAAAAGTTAGGTTATGGTAGTATAAATGTAAGATTAAAATTGAACGATCGGACTATTTGTTTTAATTTTAGGTCATGCATTTTCAACGCCTGAACGAAAAACTCTCGTCACCGCGGATAATAACCAAATAAGAAGGGGAAATAATAACATGTTGGAGCTGACATTTTTACTGCTTCCGAAGCACAGTGGTGAAAAAGTTGGGTTATGGTAGTATAGATATATGATTAAAATTGAACGATCGGATTATTTGTTTTGATTTTAGGTCATGCATTTTCGACGCCTGAACGAAAAACTTTCGTCACCACGGATAATAACCAAAAAATAAAGGGAAATAGTTACATGTTGGAGCTGACACTTTTACTGTTTACGAAGCAGTCTGTGCTCGGTGAAAAAGTTAGGTTATGGTAGTGTAGATTTAAGTTTAAAATTATACGATCGGACTATTTGTTTTAATTTTAGGTCATGCATTTTCGACGCCTGAACGAAAAACTCTCGTCACCGCGGATAATAACCAAAAAAGAAGGGAAAATAATAACATGTTGGAGCTGACATTTTTACTGTTTATGAAGCAGAGATGTGGTATCAAGGACAGGAAAAAGGGCATACTGGATGGTACCGACAACAAAATTTGCAGCCCCTAAAATGATCAGACACATAGATTTCAGTGTGTCGAAGAGAATTAGACGAGAAGAAGATACTCCAGCTCATGATAGGTCAAAAGACAAAGAAGCACGTATACCTCCTATAAGCAAAAGTGGGATGAATGTATTTTACAAAAATTGGATGAAGCAGGAGCAAAGTCTGCATTGCATACAATAACAGAGCGTTTTGCAAGTAAGTTGCAACAGTTATTAACAACATTTTATCAAGAAAAGTATGAACAACGAGGACTTGAAGAACTGCGAAGAATCGGTGAGTTTTATAACATTTATATTATGTTATATTACAGAAGTGGTTTTTGTTTGTTTATTGTAGGAGCCTCTGTGGATATTAGCCTTTCTGGAGAAGATTGCAAAAGGCTTAATTGAGAAAAATAAAAGCTTTACAGTTTAAAAGTTGTTACCGTACCAAAGTGGACAAACCCTCAATTTCATTGCTAAAGTTCGTTTGCGAACCTTTCAAGTACACATTTAGAAGTAGAGCTACAGATTATGGTTGTCAACATGAAAAATCGGCTAATAAAGCAATTGGAAAAAATTATGCAAGCTGACCATCCTAATTTTGGAAAAATAGGAAGGAACTATCATCAAAAGATGTGACAGCTGCAACAACCTCGGCAGTTGCACAATCTTCTAGAATTGCAACATTTACGTCATATGCAGAAATTCCAGATGTCCAAGCTGGCCCTAGCAAACTCCCAGTGTATTACATATGTTGTAAAGAAGATGATGGTGTGATTCACAACATTGTGAAATTGAATGGTTTCATTTTCAATGTATCGAATTAGACGCAATATCGACAGGAAGATGTAAATAAAAAACAAGTTTGCATTTTATGTTTTATTGTTATTTTCAGTCTGTAGCACACAACAACAATTTCATCAACGAGGGCGAATTCATTCTCATGTTTGTTTAACCGGTAATCGGAAATATACCTTAAAAAAATTCATATTTATTTTTTAATAACCCAATTAGTCTGTTTATGTGGATGCTAACGTGGCTTGGTCTTTGAATTTTTTTTTTCTAGATCCTCTGCGCTCAATTGCTTTTTGCAAATGTGGCACTTTTATAGAAAAATTTAGATAACAATTATGCACTGTTGTCATCATATTTCCTATGCAGTATATCCCAGGGATATTTAATACCAGAGTGAAATGTCATAATCATAAACATACGCGTCCATATTTAATTTTACTATCAGTCAGGTCAGAGGTACGACACGAAATTCAGAAACCATGAGAAAAGCATTGGGTGGCTTTGAACAGCAGTAAAAGGGCTTTTAGGGATATCGGAAAGAAGCAGTTGGCGTTTTGTTTTCACTAAATAATTTAGGTTATGGATTTGTAAACAAATTTGAGGTTTTCATACCGTTTTCGTTCATATCGAGAGGCAAACATGTTCTTAATTTGGACTTGTAAAAACAAGTTCAGGTCGATCTATGCGTTCGTGGAGATTTTAAAACTCGCGCCGAGAAAAAACCATAGGTGGGGTTTCAGCATAAGGACTGCTTTAGAATATATGGGGGTCGTATCGCTACGTCATGTTATTGCCTATTAAAGTGGGAAGCCCCATCAAACGGTTTTTCTTTGGCGCCGATTTTCAAATAATTTTAAAATGTCTCAACGACGAACAGCAGAATAAATGCACTGAAATTCCGCAATGTCACTAGAAAGGTGCACCAACCGTGGTTTACAAAGTCCCTAGTATTTGAAAAAGCCACTTAATGCTTTCTTATGGAAGGTTTTTCATGCTGCTATCCACTTACCTCTTCTAGTTCTGAACAATTCACAAATATTTCGTCAAGCGTCAAAAACAGACGGCACTCTTAACGTCGTTTGATTTGAACTTAAAATATGTGGTTAGTGTGGTCTCGTGCAGCATTAGGTACTGCCACCATACAAAATGACGGCTTTATTATTTTGCAATTACACAATTTTTATTGCGTTCCAGCTGCATACGCCGATATAAAAATGAGGTTGTATTTCCTCCAGGATACTTAAACGGTCACGTGATGCACTCGCCCAATATCGTGACGGTGGCGTTGCACTTGGGTATAAAATTAAAGAGTTATAATTTTAACATTAGAAATTCACGCATTATAATTTTTTACTTGATAACGTTTGAGACCACGAGTTGGCGGCGCCCATGAATTTGAAGCTTTTGTTCAACAAAATTTCACTACGATGTGCCCAAAAATTTCCAACGCCTGCTGCGATTTGGATTCCTTCTGATTACTCTGTATGAGAGATTAATTCAAAACTCCAAGACTTTCCATATTTCAATGAGAGCAAATACGCACCAGTAAAACCAAGTTTATTGCAAAAACGACCAAGTTCAGTGACAGGAGTGCCACCGGAAAATTTGAAAAAGAAAATACATGGCGCTTATTAAAAAATTTTGAACTTGGCGATTAATGAATGTAGAAATCTTTTGAACCTCAGTGAGAACAAAACAAAATTAATAAAATTAAAATGTGCTTTACGCATTCAATGATTACATTTCAAACTGTTCCTGACGACCCAAGTTATTTGAAAACTTATGTACTTGTAAGTTGGGAGGCCGCACATATTTAACATTGGGATAAATACAATTTACTTTCTTATCAGTGCGATGAAAAAAAGCGATTTTTTTGCTCTGCCAACAAAAACTCTTAATTCGTCACGTAATCAGTTTGCTTGTTTAGTCTCTTTGTGACATCAAAGGTGTTCGGTGCCATTTATTACAATTGTGTGGGTGCTCACAATTTAAAAGTAATTTTTAATAATTAACACTCTGTGAGCTACCCACAATGTTTAAGTGTTCTGTTACTATTACAGGCCCGTACTTGTGAAATCTTATAGTGGCTAGTTTTGGTTTTCAAGTTTTGAACAATATGAGTTTTGGGTTTTGGATTTAGAGACGTAGTTGTCTCTTTATCGGTTAATTTTCTAAACACTATGTCATCGCTTTGTACGTTAATGTGACCTATCATTGTGGGCTTCTTTTTAATTATTGATGATGAACGAAAAATGAAGGATTTATTGTTGACATTTTTGGTTTTATTCTGTTTCAGTAAGTCTACAATAAATCTAAGATATTATTGGAGGTGCGTCACAAATGGAAGCGTCCTCGTGTTCTTTCAAGGTCAAAGTTCATATCGATAGGAAAGAAAAGGTCGAATTGAGGATCAAGATCAGATGTATTGTTTCTGAATTATTTCATGCAAAAACTGTAAAAATCTCAAGAAATAACGGAGTTACGGCGGGTTAACAAGAGAGTCAAAAATTGAACCTAAAAATTACAAATTCATCCAATTTTTGCTCGTGATAATCGGTCAATAAATAAGCGAGAAATTGAGAAAAATTTCTGAGTGGAAAACGAAAAAGAGAAAGAGTAATTTTTTTTGGGCAACCGTTGGTGGGAAAACTGATGCATGTTGGGTTATAAATGCAATAAAATCGGTGGTTAAATAAGAAAGTTACGGACAAACAACGTTTCAAGGTCGTCGTTTCCATATGACCTTGATCGGGTAATCTTGAATATTTTTTTATTACAATTAAGTTAAGACTAAGTTACTGCACTTTAAAAAAAAAAAAAAAAAAGAGGCAGACATCACATACTAAGAATCCGGTGTTAACTCGACCTCGAAAATGGTAAAATTTTTCGAAAAAATTTCTGACTCAATCGATGAAAATTTGTTGATTTTTAGAAAATCTCTCATAACTTTTGAACCGCTCGATAGATCGGGATGAGTTTTTGCACGTTTGAAGAACTCCACGGGAGCTACTTGGTGACGCAAAAAGTTCCAGGATTCTATCGTGTTATCATCGAAAAAAAGGGGGCCAAAATATGGGTCAAAAAATTCTCTTGAAAAGGTAAGGACCCCTATAACTTTTTTATTATTGGATCTTTCGTGGTTAATTTGGTCCTATCTTACGCAGAATTTCACGAGGAATCCAACGGTGCCACGGGAATTCACGTACGACCTGTAGTTCCGGAGTTATCGCCATCCAAAGTTTTGGAAAGTTGCATTTTGCATCGAAAGGGCAAAATTTTGGTGATTTCGACGATTTTTCAACTTTTTTATTTGAAGAGTTTTCTTGGATATCTCTTCATTTTCGTGTTCCTGGGGTCCGAAATGCTAAGAATCCGGTGTTAACTCGACCTCGAAAATGGTAAAATTTTTCGAAAAAATTTCTGACTCAATCGATGAAAATTTGTTGATTTTTAGAAAATCTCTCATAACTTTTGAACCGCTCGATAGATCGGGATGAGTTTTTGCACGTTTGAAGAACTCCACGGGAGCTACTTGGTGACGCAAAAAGTTCCAGGATTCTATCGTGTTATCATCGAAAAAAAGGGGGCCAAAATATGGGTCAAAAAATTCTCTTGAAAAGGTAAGGACCCCTATAACTTTTTTATTATTGGATCTTTCGTGGTTAATTTGGTCCTATCTTACGCAGAATTTCACGAGGAATCCAACGGTGCCACGGGAATTCACGTACGACCTGTAGTTCCGGAGTTATCGCCATCCAAAGTTTTGGAAAGTTGCATTTTGCATCGAAAGGGCAAAATTTTGGTGATTTCGACGATTTTTCAACTTTTTTATTTGAAGAGTTTTCTTGGATATCTCTTCATTTTCGTGTTCCTGGGGTCCGAAATGCTAAGAATCCGGTGTTAACTCGACCTCGAAAATGGTAAAATTTTTCGAAAAAATTTCTGACTCAATCGATGAAAATTTGTTGATTTTTAGAAAATCTCTCATAACTTTTGAACCGCTCGATAGATCGGGATGAGTTTTTGCACGTTTGAAGAACTCCACGGGAGCTACTTGGTGACGCAAAAAGTTCCAGGATTCTATCGTGTTATCATCGAAAAAAAGGGGGCCAAAATATGGGTCAAAAAATTCTCTTGAAAAGGTAAGGACCCCTATAACTTTTTTATTATTGGATCTTTCGTGGTTAATTTGGTCCTATCTTACGCAGAATTTCACGAGGAATCCAACGGTGCCACGGGAATTCACGTACGACCTGTAGTTCCGGAGTTATCGCCATCCAAAGTTTTGGAAAGTTGCATTTTGCATCGAAAGGGCAAAATTTTGGTGATTTCGACGATTTTTCAACTTTTTTATTTGAAGAGTTTTCTTGGATATCTCTTCATTTTCGTGTTCCTGGGGTCCGAAATGCTAAGAATCCGGTGTTAACTCGACCTCGAAAATGGTAAAATTTTTCGAAAAAATTTCTGACTCAATCGATGAAAATTTGTTGATTTTTAGAAAATCTCTCATAACTTTTGAACCGCTCGATAGATCGGGATGAGTTTTTGCACGTTTGAAGAACTCCACGGGAGCTACTTGGTGACGCAAAAAGTTCCAGGATTCTATCGTGTTATCATCGAAAAAAAGGGGGCCAAAATATGGGTCAAAAAATTCTCTTGAAAAGGTAAGGACCCCTATAACTTTTTTATTATTGGATCTTTCGTGGTTAATTTGGTCCTATCTTACGCAGAATTTCACGAGGAATCCAACGGTGCCACGGGAATTCACGTACGACCTGTAGTTCCGGAGTTATCGCCATCCAAAGTTTTGGAAAGTTGCATTTTGCATCGAAAGGGCAAAATTTTGGTGATTTCGACGATTTTTCAACTTTTTTATTTGAAGAGTTTTCTTGGATATCTCTTCATTTTCGTGTTCCTGGGGTCCGAAATGCTAAGAATCCGGTGTTAACTCGACCTCGAAAATGGTAAAATTTTTCGAAAAAATTTCTGACTCAATCGATGAAAATTTGTTGATTTTTAGAAAATCTCTCATAACTTTTGAACCGCTCGATAGATCGGGATGAGTTTTTGCACGTTTGAAGAACTCCACGGGAGCTACTTGGTGACGCAAAAAGTTCCAGGATTCTATCGTGTTATCATCGAAAAAAAGGGGGCCAAAATATGGGTCAAAAAATTCTCTTGAAAAGGTAAGGACCCCTATAACTTTTTTATTATTGGATCTTTCGTGGTTAATTTGGTCCTATCTTACGCAGAATTTCACGAGGAATCCAACGGTGCCACGGGAATTCACGTACGACCTGTAGTTCCGGAGTTATCGCCATCCAAAGTTTTGGAAAGTTGCATTTTGCATCGAAAGGGCAAAATTTTGGTGATTTCGACGATTTTTCAACTTTTTTATTTGAAGAGTTTTCTTGGATATCTCTTCATTTTCGTGTTCCTGGGGTCCGAAATGCTAAGAATCCGGTGTTAACTCGACCTCGAAAATGGTAAAATTTTTCGAAAAAATTTCTGACTCAATCGATGAAAATTTGTTGATTTTTAGAAAATCTCTCATAACTTTTGAACCGCTCGATAGATCGGGATGAGTTTTTGCACGTTTGAAGAACTCCACGGGAGCTACTTGGTGACGCAAAAAGTTCCAGGATTCTATCGTGTTATCATCGAAAAAAAGGGGGCCAAAATATGGGTCAAAAAATTCTCTTGAAAAGGTAAGGACCCCTATAACTTTTTTATTATTGGATCTTTCGTGGTTAATTTGGTCCTATCTTACGCAGAATTTCACGAGGAATCCAACGGTGCCACGGGAATTCACGTACGACCTGTAGTTCCGGAGTTATCGCCATCCAAAGTTTTGGAAAGTTGCATTTTGCATCGAAAGGGCAAAATTTTGGTGATTTCGACGATTTTTCAACTTTTTTATTTGAAGAGTTTTCTTGGATATCTCTTCATTTTCGTGTTCCTGGGGTCCGAAATGCTAAGAATCCGGTGTTAACTCGACCTCGAAAATGGTAAAATTTTTCGAAAAAATTTCTGACTCAATCGATGAAAATTTGTTGATTTTTAGAAAATCTCTCATAACTTTTGAACCGCTCGATAGATCGGGATGAGTTTTTGCACGTTTGAAGAACTCCACGGGAGCTACTTGGTGACGCAAAAAGTTCCAGGATTCTATCGTGTTATCATCGAAAAAAAGGGGGCCAAAATATGGGTCAAAAAATTCTCTTGAAAAGGTAAGGACCCCTATAACTTTTTTATTATTGGATCTTTCGTGGTTAATTTGGTCCTATCTTACGCAGAATTTCACGAGGAATCCAACGGTGCCACGGGAATTCACGTACGACCTGTAGTTCCGGAGTTATCGCCATCCAAAGTTTTGGAAAGTTGCATTTTGCATCGAAAGGGCAAAATTTTGGTGATTTCGACGATTTTTCAACTTTTTTATTTGAAGAGTTTTCTTGGATATCTCTTCATTTTCGTGTTCCTGGGGTCCGAAATGCTAAGAATCCGGTGTTAACTCGACCTCGAAAATGGTAAAATTTTTCGAAAAAATTTCTGACTCAATCGATGAAAATTTGTTGATTTTTAGAAAATCTCTCATAACTTTTGAACCGCTCGATAGATCGGGATGAGTTTTTGCACGTTTGAAGAACTCCACGGGAGCTACTTGGTGACGCAAAAAGTTCCAGGATTCTATCGTGTTATCATCGAAAAAAAGGGGGCCAAAATATGGGTCAAAAAATTCTCTTGAAAAGGTAAGGACCCCTATAACTTTTTTATTATTGGATCTTTCGTGGTTAATTTGGTCCTATCTTACGCAGAATTTCACGAGGAATCCAACGGTGCCACGGGAATTCACGTACGACCTGTAGTTCCGGAGTTATCGCCATCCAAAGTTTTGGAAAGTTGCATTTTGCATCGAAAGGGCAAAATTTTGGTGATTTCGACGATTTTTCAACTTTTTTATTTGAAGAGTTTTCTTGGATATCTCTTCATTTTCGTGTTCCTGGGGTCCGAAATGCTAAGAATCCGGTGTTAACTCGACCTCGAAAATGGTAAAATTTTTCGAAAAAATTTCTGACTCAATCGATGAAAATTTGTTGATTTTTAGAAAATCTCTCATAACTTTTGAACCGCTCGATAGATCGGGATGAGTTTTTGCACGTTTGAAGAACTCCACGGGAGCTACTTGGTGACGCAAAAAGTTCCAGGATTCTATCGTGTTATCATCGAAAAAAAGGGGGCCAAAATATGGGTCAAAAAATTCTCTTGAAAAGGTAAGGACCCCTATAACTTTTTTATTATTGGATCTTTCGTGGTTAATTTGGTCCTATCTTACGCAGAATTTCACGAGGAATCCAACGGTGCCACGGGAATTCACGTACGACCTGTAGTTCCGGAGTTATCGCCATCCAAAGTTTTGGAAAGTTGCATTTTGCATCGAAAGGGCAAAATTTTGGTGATTTCGACGATTTTTCAACTTTTTTATTTGAAGAGTTTTCTTGGATATCTCTTCATTTTCGTGTTCCTGGGGTCCGAAATGCTAAGAATCCGGTGTTAACTCGACCTCGAAAATGGTAAAATTTTTCGAAAAAATTTCTGACTCAATCGATGAAAATTTGTTGATTTTTAGAAAATCTCTCATAACTTTTGAACCGCTCGATAGATCGGGATGAGTTTTTGCACGTTTGAAGAACTCCACGGGAGCTACTTGGTGACGCAAAAAGTTCCAGGATTCTATCGTGTTATCATCGAAAAAAAGGGGGCCAAAATATGGGTCAAAAAATTCTCTTGAAAAGGTAAGGACCCCTATAACTTTTTTATTATTGGATCTTTCGTGGTTAATTTGGTCCTATCTTACGCAGAATTTCACGAGGAATCCAACGGTGCCACGGGAATTCACGTACGACCTGTAGTTCCGGAGTTATCGCCATCCAAAGTTTTGGAAAGTTGCATTTTGCATCGAAAGGGCAAAATTTTGGTGATTTCGACGATTTTTCAACTTTTTTATTTGAAGAGTTTTCTTGGATATCTCTTCATTTTCGTGTTCCTGGGGTCCGAAATGCTAAGAATCCGGTGTTAACTCGACCTCGAAAATGGTAAAATTTTTCGAAAAAATTTCTGACTCAATCGATGAAAATTTGTTGATTTTTAGAAAATCTCTCATAACTTTTGAACCGCTCGATAGATCGGGATGAGTTTTTGCACGTTTGAAGAACTCCACGGGAGCTACTTGGTGACGCAAAAAGTTCCAGGATTCTATCGTGTTATCATCGAAAAAAAGGGGGCCAAAATATGGGTCAAAAAATTCTCTTGAAAAGGTAAGGACCCCTATAACTTTTTTATTATTGGATCTTTCGTGGTTAATTTGGTCCTATCTTACGCAGAATTTCACGAGGAATCCAACGGTGCCACGGGAATTCACGTACGACCTGTAGTTCCGGAGTTATCGCCATCCAAAGTTTTGGAAAGTTGCATTTTGCATCGAAAGGGCAAAATTTTGGTGATTTCGACGATTTTTCAACTTTTTTATTTGAAGAGTTTTCTTGGATATCTCTTCATTTTCGTGTTCCTGGGGTCCGAAATGCTAAGAATCCGGTGTTAACTCGACCTCGAAAATGGTAAAATTTTTCGAAAAAATTTCTGACTCAATCGATGAAAATTTGTTGATTTTTAGAAAATCTCTCATAACTTTTGAACCGCTCGATAGATCGGGATGAGTTTTTGCACGTTTGAAGAACTCCACGGGAGCTACTTGGTGACGCAAAAAGTTCCAGGATTCTATCGTGTTATCATCGAAAAAAAGGGGGCCAAAATATGGGTCAAAAAATTCTCTTGAAAAGGTAAGGACCCCTATAACTTTTTTATTATTGGATCTTTCGTGGTTAATTTGGTCCTATCTTACGCAGAATTTCACGAGGAATCCAACGGTGCCACGGGAATTCACGTACGACCTGTAGTTCCGGAGTTATCGCCATCCAAAGTTTTGGAAAGTTGCATTTTGCATCGAAAGGGCAAAATTTTGGTGATTTCGACGATTTTTCAACTTTTTTATTTGAAGAGTTTTCTTGGATATCTCTTCATTTTCGTGTTCCTGGGGTCCGAAATGCTAAGAATCCGGTGTTAACTCGACCTCGAAAATGGTAAAATTTTTCGAAAAAATTTCTGACTCAATCGATGAAAATTTGTTGATTTTTAGAAAATCTCTCATAACTTTTGAACCGCTCGATAGATCGGGATGAGTTTTTGCACGTTTGAAGAACTCCACGGGAGCTACTTGGTGACGCAAAAAGTTCCAGGATTCTATCGTGTTATCATCGAAAAAAAGGGGGCCAAAATATGGGTCAAAAAATTCTCTTGAAAAGGTAAGGACCCCTATAACTTTTTTATTATTGGATCTTTCGTGGTTAATTTGGTCCTATCTTACGCAGAATTTCACGAGGAATCCAACGGTGCCACGGGAATTCACGTACGACCTGTAGTTCCGGAGTTATCGCCATCCAAAGTTTTGGAAAGTTGCATTTTGCATCGAAAGGGCAAAATTTTGGTGATTTCGACGATTTTTCAACTTTTTTATTTGAAGAGTTTTCTTGGATATCTCTTCATTTTCGTGTTCCTGGGGTCCGAAATGCTAAGAATCCGGTGTTAACTCGACCTCGAAAATGGTAAAATTTTTCGAAAAAATTTCTGACTCAATCGATGAAAATTTGTTGATTTTTAGAAAATCTCTCATAACTTTTGAACCGCTCGATAGATCGGGATGAGTTTTTGCACGTTTGAAGAACTCCACGGGAGCTACTTGGTGACGCAAAAAGTTCCAGGATTCTATCGTGTTATCATCGAAAAAAAGGGGGCCAAAATATGGGTCAAAAAATTCTCTTGAAAAGGTAAGGACCCCTATAACTTTTTTATTATTGGATCTTTCGTGGTTAATTTGGTCCTATCTTACGCAGAATTTCACGAGGAATCCAACGGTGCCACGGGAATTCACGTACGACCTGTAGTTCCGGAGTTATCGCCATCCAAAGTTTTGGAAAGTTGCATTTTGCATCGAAAGGGCAAAATTTTGGTGATTTCGACGATTTTTCAACTTTTTTATTTGAAGAGTTTTCTTGGATATCTCTTCATTTTCGTGTTCCTGGGGTCCGAAATGCTAAGAATCCGGTGTTAACTCGACCTCGAAAATGGTAAAATTTTTCGAAAAAATTTCTGACTCAATCGATGAAAATTTGTTGATTTTTAGAAAATCTCTCATAACTTTTGAACCGCTCGATAGATCGGGATGAGTTTTTGCACGTTTGAAGAACTCCACGGGAGCTACTTGGTGACGCAAAAAGTTCCAGGATTCTATCGTGTTATCATCGAAAAAAAGGGGGCCAAAATATGGGTCAAAAAATTCTCTTGAAAAGGTAAGGACCCCTATAACTTTTTTATTATTGGATCTTTCGTGGTTAATTTGGTCCTATCTTACGCAGAATTTCACGAGGAATCCAACGGTGCCACGGGAATTCACGTACGACCTGTAGTTCCGGAGTTATCGCCATCCAAAGTTTTGGAAAGTTGCATTTTGCATCGAAAGGGCAAAATTTTGGTGATTTCGACGATTTTTCAACTTTTTTATTTGAAGAGTTTTCTTGGATATCTCTTCATTTTCGTGTTCCTGGGGTCCGAAATGCTAAGAATCCGGTGTTAACTCGACCTCGAAAATGGTAAAATTTTTCGAAAAAATTTCTGACTCAATCGATGAAAATTTGTTGATTTTTAGAAAATCTCTCATAACTTTTGAACCGCTCGATAGATCGGGATGAGTTTTTGCACGTTTGAAGAACTCCACGGGAGCTACTTGGTGACGCAAAAAGTTCCAGGATTCTATCGTGTTATCATCGAAAAAAAGGGGGCCAAAATATGGGTCAAAAAATTCTCTTGAAAAGGTAAGGACCCCTATAACTTTTTTATTATTGGATCTTTCGTGGTTAATTTGGTCCTATCTTACGCAGAATTTCACGAGGAATCCAACGGTGCCACGGGAATTCACGTACGACCTGTAGTTCCGGAGTTATCGCCATCCAAAGTTTTGGAAAGTTGCATTTTGCATCGAAAGGGCAAAATTTTGGTGATTTCGACGATTTTTCAACTTTTTTATTTGAAGAGTTTTCTTGGATATCTCTTCATTTTCGTGTTCCTGGGGTCCGAAATGCTAAGAATCCGGTGTTAACTCGACCTCGAAAATGGTAAAATTTTTCGAAAAAATTTCTGACTCAATCGATGAAAATTTGTTGATTTTTAGAAAATCTCTCATAACTTTTGAACCGCTCGATAGATCGGGATGAGTTTTTGCACGTTTGAAGAACTCCACGGGAGCTACTTGGTGACGCAAAAAGTTCCAGGATTCTATCGTGTTATCATCGAAAAAAAGGGGGCCAAAATATGGGTCAAAAAATTCTCTTGAAAAGGTAAGGACCCCTATAACTTTTTTATTATTGGATCTTTCGTGGTTAATTTGGTCCTATCTTACGCAGAATTTCACGAGGAATCCAACGGTGCCACGGGAATTCACGTACGACCTGTAGTTCCGGAGTTATCGCCATCCAAAGTTTTGGAAAGTTGCATTTTGCATCGAAAGGGCAAAATTTTGGTGATTTCGACGATTTTTCAACTTTTTTATTTGAAGAGTTTTCTTGGATATCTCTTCATTTTCGTGTTCCTGGGGTCCGAAATGCTAAGAATCCGGTGTTAACTCGACCTCGAAAATGGTAAAATTTTTCGAAAAAATTTCTGACTCAATCGATGAAAATTTGTTGATTTTTAGAAAATCTCTCATAACTTTTGAACCGCTCGATAGATCGGGATGAGTTTTTGCACGTTTGAAGAACTCCACGGGAGCTACTTGGTGACGCAAAAAGTTCCAGGATTCTATCGTGTTATCATCGAAAAAAAGGGGGCCAAAATATGGGTCAAAAAATTCTCTTGAAAAGGTAAGGACCCCTATAACTTTTTTATTATTGGATCTTTCGTGGTTAATTTGGTCCTATCTTACGCAGAATTTCACGAGGAATCCAACGGTGCCACGGGAATTCACGTACGACCTGTAGTTCCGGAGTTATCGCCATCCAAAGTTTTGGAAAGTTGCATTTTGCATCGAAAGGGCAAAATTTTGGTGATTTCGACGATTTTTCAACTTTTTTATTTGAAGAGTTTTCTTGGATATCTCTTCATTTTCGTGTTCCTGGGGTCCGAAATGCTAAGAATCCGGTGTTAACTCGACCTCGAAAATGGTAAAATTTTTCGAAAAAATTTCTGACTCAATCGATGAAAATTTGTTGATTTTTAGAAAATCTCTCATAACTTTTGAACCGCTCGATAGATCGGGATGAGTTTTTGCACGTTTGAAGAACTCCACGGGAGCTACTTGGTGACGCAAAAAGTTCCAGGATTCTATCGTGTTATCATCGAAAAAAAGGGGGCCAAAATATGGGTCAAAAAATTCTCTTGAAAAGGTAAGGACCCCTATAACTTTTTTATTATTGGATCTTTCGTGGTTAATTTGGTCCTATCTTACGCAGAATTTCACGAGGAATCCAACGGTGCCACGGGAATTCACGTACGACCTGTAGTTCCGGAGTTATCGCCATCCAAAGTTTTGGAAAGTTGCATTTTGCATCGAAAGGGCAAAATTTTGGTGATTTCGACGATTTTTCAACTTTTTTATTTGAAGAGTTTTCTTGGATATCTCTTCATTTTCGTGTTCCTGGGGTCCGAAATGCTAAGAATCCGGTGTTAACTCGACCTCGAAAATGGTAAAATTTTTCGAAAAAATTTCTGACTCAATCGATGAAAATTTGTTGATTTTTAGAAAATCTCTCATAACTTTTGAACCGCTCGATAGATCGGGATGAGTTTTTGCACGTTTGAAGAACTCCACGGGAGCTACTTGGTGACGCAAAAAGTTCCAGGATTCTATCGTGTTATCATCGAAAAAAAGGGGGCCAAAATATGGGTCAAAAAATTCTCTTGAAAAGGTAAGGACCCCTATAACTTTTTTATTATTGGATCTTTCGTGGTTAATTTGGTCCTATCTTACGCAGAATTTCACGAGGAATCCAACGGTGCCACGGGAATTCACGTACGACCTGTAGTTCCGGAGTTATCGCCATCCAAAGTTTTGGAAAGTTGCATTTTGCATCGAAAGGGCAAAATTTTGGTGATTTCGACGATTTTTCAACTTTTTTATTTGAAGAGTTTTCTTGGATATCTCTTCATTTTCGTGTTCCTGGGGTCCGAAATGCTAAGAATCCGGTGTTAACTCGACCTCGAAAATGGTAAAATTTTTCGAAAAAATTTCTGACTCAATCGATGAAAATTTGTTGATTTTTAGAAAATCTCTCATAACTTTTGAACCGCTCGATAGATCGGGATGAGTTTTTGCACGTTTGAAGAACTCCACGGGAGCTACTTGGTGACGCAAAAAGTTCCAGGATTCTATCGTGTTATCATCGAAAAAAAGGGGGCCAAAATATGGGTCAAAAAATTCTCTTGAAAAGGTAAGGACCCCTATAACTTTTTTATTATTGGATCTTTCGTGGTTAATTTGGTCCTATCTTACGCAGAATTTCACGAGGAATCCAACGGTGCCACGGGAATTCACGTACGACCTGTAGTTCCGGAGTTATCGCCATCCAAAGTTTTGGAAAGTTGCATTTTGCATCGAAAGGGCAAAATTTTGGTGATTTCGACGATTTTTCAACTTTTTTATTTGAAGAGTTTTCTTGGATATCTCTTCATTTTCGTGTTCCTGGGGTCCGAAATGCTAAGAATCCGGTGTTAACTCGACCTCGAAAATGGTAAAATTTTTCGAAAAAATTTCTGACTCAATCGATGAAAATTTGTTGATTTTTAGAAAATCTCTCATAACTTTTGAACCGCTCGATAGATCGGGATGAGTTTTTGCACGTTTGAAGAACTCCACGGGAGCTACTTGGTGACGCAAAAAGTTCCAGGATTCTATCGTGTTATCATCGAAAAAAAGGGGGCCAAAATATGGGTCAAAAAATTCTCTTGAAAAGGTAAGGACCCCTATAACTTTTTTATTATTGGATCTTTCGTGGTTAATTTGGTCCTATCTTACGCAGAATTTCACGAGGAATCCAACGGTGCCACGGGAATTCACGTACGACCTGTAGTTCCGGAGTTATCGCCATCCAAAGTTTTGGAAAGTTGCATTTTGCATCGAAAGGGCAAAATTTTGGTGATTTCGACGATTTTTCAACTTTTTTATTTGAAGAGTTTTCTTGGATATCTCTTCATTTTCGTGTTCCTGGGGTCCGAAATGCTAAGAATCCGGTGTTAACTCGACCTCGAAAATGGTAAAATTTTTCGAAAAAATTTCTGACTCAATCGATGAAAATTTGTTGATTTTTAGAAAATCTCTCATAACTTTTGAACCGCTCGATAGATCGGGATGAGTTTTTGCACGTTTGAAGAACTCCACGGGAGCTACTTGGTGACGCAAAAAGTTCCAGGATTCTATCGTGTTATCATCGAAAAAAAGGGGGCCAAAATATGGGTCAAAAAATTCTCTTGAAAAGGTAAGGACCCCTATAACTTTTTTATTATTGGATCTTTCGTGGTTAATTTGGTCCTATCTTACGCAGAATTTCACGAGGAATCCAACGGTGCCACGGGAATTCACGTACGACCTGTAGTTCCGGAGTTATCGCCATCCAAAGTTTTGGAAAGTTGCATTTTGCATCGAAAGGGCAAAATTTTGGTGATTTCGACGATTTTTCAACTTTTTTATTTGAAGAGTTTTCTTGGATATCTCTTCATTTTCGTGTTCCTGGGGTCCGAAATGCTAAGAATCCGGTGTTAACTCGACCTCGAAAATGGTAAAATTTTTCGAAAAAATTTCTGACTCAATCGATGAAAATTTGTTGATTTTTAGAAAATCTCTCATAACTTTTGAACCGCTCGATAGATCGGGATGAGTTTTTGCACGTTTGAAGAACTCCACGGGAGCTACTTGGTGACGCAAAAAGTTCCAGGATTCTATCGTGTTATCATCGAAAAAAAGGGGGCCAAAATATGGGTCAAAAAATTCTCTTGAAAAGGTAAGGACCCCTATAACTTTTTTATTATTGGATCTTTCGTGGTTAATTTGGTCCTATCTTACGCCAGAATTTCACGAGGAATCCAACGGTGCCACGGGAATTCACGTACGACCTGTAGTTCCGGAGTTATCGCCATCCAAAGTTTTGGAAAGTTGCATTTTGCATCGAAAGGGCAAAATTTTGGTGATTTCGACGATTTTTCAACTTTTTTATTTGAAGAGTTTTCTTGGATATCTCTTCATTTTCGTGTTCCTGGGGTCCGAAATGCTAAGAATCCGGTGTTAACTCGACCTCGAAAATGGTAAAATTTTTCGAAAAAATTTCTGACTCAATCGATGAAAATTTGTTGATTTTTAGAAAATCTCTCATAACTTTTGAACCGCTCGATAGATCGGGATGAGTTTTTGCACGTTTGAAGAACTCCACGGGAGCTACTTGGTGACGCAAAAAGTTCCAGGATTCTATCGTGTTATCATCGAAAAAAAGGGGGCCAAAATATGGGTCAAAAAATTCTCTTGAAAAGGTAAGGACCCCTATAACTTTTTTATTATTGGATCTTTCGTGGTTAATTTGGTCCTATCTTACGCAGAATTTCACGAGGAATCCAACGGTGCCACGGGAATTCACGTACGACCTGTAGTTCCGGAGTTATCGCCATCCAAAGTTTTGGAAAGTTGCATTTTGCATCGAAAGGGCAAAATTTTGGTGATTTCGACGATTTTTCAACTTTTTTATTTGAAGAGTTTTCTTGGATATCTCTTCATTTTCGTGTTCCTGGGGTCCGAAATGCTAAGAATCCGGTGTTAACTCGACCTCGAAAATGGTAAAATTTTCGAAAAAATTTCTGACTCAATCGATGAAAATTTGTTGATTTTTAGAAAATCTCTCATAACTTTTGAACCGCTCGATAGATCGGGATGAGTTTTTGCACGTTTGAAGAACTCCACGGGAGCTACTTGGTGACGCAAAAAGTTCCAGGATTCTATCGTGTTATCATCGAAAAAAAGGGGGCCAAAATATGGGTCAAAAAATTCTCTTGAAAAGGTAAGGACCCCTATAACTTTTTTATTATTGGATCTTTCGTGGTTAATTTGGTCCTATCTTACGCAGAATTTCACGAGGAATCCAACGGTGCCACGGGAATTCACGTACGACCTGTAGTTCCGGAGTTATCGCCATCCAAAGTTTTGGGAAAGTTGCATTTTGCATCGAAAGGGCAAAATTTTGGTGATTTCGACGATTTTTCAACTTTTTTATTTGAAGAGTTTTCTTGGATATCTCTTCATTTTCGTGTTCCTGGGGTCCGAAATGCTAAGAATCCGGTGTTAACTCGACCTCGAAAATGGTAAAAATTTTTCGAAAAAATTTCTGACTCAATCGATGAAAATTTGTTGATTTTTAGAAAATCTCTCATAACTTTTGAACCGCTCGATAGATCGGGATGAGTTTTTGCACGTTTGAAGAACTCCACGGGAGCTACTTGGTGACGCAAAAAGTTCCAGGATTCTATCGTGTTATCATCGAAAAAAAGGGGGCCAAAATATGGGTCAAAAAATTCTCTTGAAAAGGTAAGGACCCCTATAACTTTTTTATTATTGGATCTTTCGTGGTTAATTTGGTCCTATCTTACGCAGAATTTCACGA